>JAGVSQ010001356.1:0-29944 GCA_022683975.1 Rhyacophila evoluta | reverse complement strand
GTCAGACAATTGCTCAACCCAATGGGCATCCAGTCCTGCATTTTCAGATTTTTAACTCACACACGTCACAGATTTTTCAGATTAACAATACGAATACATATTTTATACTTCGGGAACATATACAAAATCCGAGAAGGATTTGTTTCAAGAATCCATGAGCTGATGCCAGACCTTAAATGACCTGTTCCAAGCGACGTCTGATAACAAATCGATACGACAAAATCTGGCATTTATTTATTATTATTGAATTACAAACTCTCTTGTAAAACAAAAAAAATGTTTTCTTTCATATAACGATATATTATAATGATTTTTAGTTTTATGTTTTTATTCGTGCATAAAATAAATGTATTATTTAAATTAAGCAAGTATTATTTTTATCATCCATTTATTACAAAATCAATACGTAATATCTATTCAGATGAATTGATAAGTTATCAAATAACATTGTACTGAGTAAACATAATTTATTAAATATTTTTTTTTGAAGATTCTCCGATAGTGTTAATATACGTACAATCGTCGAGACTTTCAGCACTCAATTGATTATCTTAACTAGGTTTGGAAAATATCTAGATTTAAAAATCAAAACAATAAAAGGCTGAGGATGTATAGAAACATATGGAAAATGTATAGAAACTTGATATAAGCCATAAATAACTCTCGGCAGAATTATGGCATTTAATAAAGCAGATTAAGCAACGATTCAATATAATAAGCTTATTATAATGAAGTGAATGATACAATATATGGAGTTCACCATATGAATACTAATTTTATCAATAAGTTAATCGACACTGATTATTATATGCGAAAACAGACCATTTTACGTCACAATCTTGTTGGAGTTGGAGGAAGCACGAATACCTTGAGTACGGAAATGATGACTTATCTGATTTAACCTTTATCAATAGATCTGGATTTTTTTCATATGAAATATATTTGATTAGATAATTCTACAATTGCTAGTTGAGGATATTATCATCCGAATAATAATCAAGGTATCTTATTAAATATTAACATTCGCTAAATTCATTTGATTCAACATTTTTATAAATAAAATATAAATTTTCAGGTCACGAGAAAAATGTTTCAAGTCCACTTTTCTTGCTAAAAAGTGAAAGTTTATACATGCTCTCTTCTCAACAAAGAAACGAAATAATTTGAGCCAACTATGCCAATGCACAAAAATTAGTTTGCGGAATTTGTGAAAGTAGCTTGTTCTCAAAATGCAACCGTAGGTGCGCGGACAAATATAAAATGGTTTTTGTAAAGAAAATAGGGTAAAAATAAACTAACTAAAACGTATTCTTTCCTATTCGTATTTATTTCATTTAAATTCGCGTATTTGCTTTTCTAACAAAAAGTCACTAAAATGTATGATAAAAATGAGCTACGTAGTCTATGGGTATACTCGATCGCTAATAATTTAAACTCAAATAATCCGCTAATGCGGAAAATCACTAAATATATTTTTCGTATTATTTTGTAGGTGCTTACACAATTTACACATCTGGCTGTGCTATTAATAAATAGAAAGACTGAAAAACCATCTAATACAGCCACAATTATAAAAAAAAAATATTTTTACATATTAGTTCGTAAGTAAGTCACGTTTGTAAGAAAAAAATGTGTGATGTCTATTCGAGGAGTCCAAAGTGACAATCGACAGTGAGGAAATTCCTGTAAATTCCAGGATTGCCACGCTGAAGAAATCAGACACTGAGTAGATGGAGTAATTTAAGTACGAGTTGGCGCCGTAGCCGTTGTCACTCTTCAATGAAACTAGTATGAGAAAAACTCTTAAATCTGTTTTACTCCAATAACAGACTACGTAAACCTATATGATGCAGCTTATGGTTTTGATGGAGGATTTCTCCTGCATCGTGTAGTTTGGAAGAATGGTGAGACTTTTTTAGCAATTCTGAACAAATACGTTGCATACACAAATGTATATTCCAGCCAAGTTGGCACTGTTGTAGTTTTTGATGAGTACCCAGAATATATAACAGTGAAAAGCACCTAGTCAGCTGAACACCAAAGGCGTGCTCAGAGACGCACTGCCCTTGAGGTAAGGTTCAATGAGTTGATAACAGCGACTATCCCTAAAGAGCAGTTCCTATCCAACCATCGTAACAAAAAAGGCATATAGACATGCTGACCGACAAACTTAAAAGTGACGGCGTTTTAGTTAAGCAAGCAAAAGAAGATACATACCAGTTGCCAACAACATGTGATGTACTTGTAGGACTTGTAAGACACGGAACTCCACTAAGATTTACTTCTTAAAACCAAAAAAAAAGAAAGTTACCAAACAACCTGTTCTCTGCCAGCAGTTTTCAACATTCTCAATGCGGGAAAAACCCTCTTCGTTTCCTTCATGATTTCAGTAGTTGTATATATATGTATTGAGTTTATTAAGCTGGCCATTCTGAATGAAAATTCTGGCCATTCTGGAAATCAATTCAAGTTTTCTTGAGAACAGCTGCTCACCCGAACAATACAGTAGATGCAGGGCAAAAATCTTGGTAGCACTGTATGAAGGTAAGAGATGATATGTTGCATGCCTTAAGATTTCAGCTGTTTGAAAAATCGATTGAGAACATCAATATTAATTTATCTTCACTTTCTCTAACGCTGGAAGCTGCACGCCAACACTAATTAAGGAGATACCTTCAAGTTTAGCTATGGTTATGTAACCAGCAGAATTCGTTAAGCTGGGATTGGTAAACTACCAAATATGGTCTATCATCAGTTACCACTATCAAATAACCCGCTCTTCAGAAACCTTTAATGACTATATCTTGCAAATGTACCAAAAAGTGTAAATTTGCATGTAGTTGCGAACCGCAAATGCCATTCGTGCTCTAACGCTCGTTCCGAAACTACAGGAGACGATGATGACAACGATGAACAGATACTTCAGTTGAACGAGGAAGAAGACAACCCAAATGAATCTGAAAATATGGAAAGTGAACCAAACGTGCGCAAGTGAATTAATTAAAAACAGATGTTTTCTTCGTCGAACTTAGGAAGTTGAAGAAGTTTTATAACTTTGAAAAGAGCTGGTACTTATACTATTGCACCAAAATACATCATTTTGGTTTTTATTTCAACCATAATTTTACGTTCTATAGCTCACACATTGACAACTTTATGATTTAATGCTTCGTTTTTGAGTTATTTTGTAAAAACTGGAAAAAACCCCATTCTAGGTTACTTTTACCTTCCTAGCTGACTAAGCGCACCTCGGCGGAGGGGGAAAACATAGAATAAAATTAAGTAGCAGTATATATTATTTATATATATGTACACATATATCCGATATTCCTCAATTTTACCACGGTTTTGGCCAAATAATTTCGACTTATGAAGATTTTAAATTTCAAACAATTCCACGAACGTTGGCTGACGTCGCCCTGCGTGGTTGAGCTCTGAACCGGAAGTCTGCCAAATTCGGTGCGGTTGGTACCTACTGTGGCACAACCAGGCGCAAAAAAAAAATACAGCTGAAAGAGTTTGCCTAAGGAAACAATGGACCACTTGCGGTATTAGCCAGCTCACCCCTCTTCGACACACGCCGGTATAGCATCCACCAGTGGGACGCACCTGTAGGAATGTCTTAAAATTTTATATAATGTATTTGTAATTATAAGAAGTAAAAATCATATTTTCTGAAAAGGGTAGTATGATATAGAGATAACTTTGGATTGTCTGTCGACCGTAGAAAATATCTATGTTTTCAAATATGGTCAAATATTTCGTGCTATTTCAAACCAAAGTTATGCACAAAATGTAAAAAAGATCCATGGCAGTATTAAATAAGCAGATGCTTCGCAAGGGCATTTGAAACAATATTAAAAAATTGATAAAACAATATAATTTTATTATGAATAGTCTGAAATGATTAAATAACTTGCACGATTACGCAGTCAATAAATAATGCAAACTGAACAGAGGTTTAAAACTGAGTTACGAGATATTTTTAGTATCGAGTTTGCGCATCCGGCCAACAAGAAAAACCAAGGACAGTAAAACTTGACAAATCTTTGAATAAGAAATTTATTTATACCGCTTTTCACGAAAGAAAATTTAAATGTTTTGAATGACAACTGACTTCAGCGGCTATAATAACAAGTGGGCGTGTATTCCACCGAAGAAAATGTAGTAACATTTTTATTATTAGCGAAAATTATACAAATCCAGCATGCTCCAGCTTTTAGAAATATGAAGAACCGCATGACAAGAGTAGCAACGGTAAACATTATCAACAACTAATTGAATAATCACATTATTTGAATTTTGCAGGTTTTTCACCGTGATCCCTGATATGGATCATATGGAGCGTATGGATCTACAGGGTGAAGATGTCCGCTCCGCTAAAAATGGAGTATATGAATCCTCGCAATGTGAAGGCATATCTTAACATATTATTTTTCACGAGAATTGGTCTGCAGAAAATTACTCGATCCAATGAGCATTCAGTCCTGCACTTTTGGATTTTTAAAATCCAAGCATGTGGCAATCGAAACTGCATTCTCTAGATGCGAGGCGCAGACGCTAACCTCCAGGCTACCGGAGAGGCAATACTTTTTTACTCACTAGTTATTTCGATTTAGACTCAAGACAAAAATTATTGTAAATTCTATATTTTCTTGAAGATAAATAACAAAATGAAATGTGTACACGAATATAATTCATCACCTCTTGGTAATCTTTTTTTGGATGGAAATATTACACTTAATTAGGTACATATACATAGCAAAAAAGTTTATGAATAGCCTCGATAATATTGCCATAAACGAACTCAATAAATTATCAACATATTAAGAACGCCCAAGGCTCCTTCTAATATTTGAATCCTTAACTTTTCGTTCTAACTTGATCAATTCGACAATCGAAAATGGTCGTTACAATACATGCGAGAATGCTAAATTGGTGTCTAGACTCTAGACCGGGGTTTCCCAAACTATGTTCCGCGAAGCCTGACTATGTGATCTGCGACAATTTGGAATGCTTTTATACACTCTAACAAATTTAAAGATCTTCTTATTAGTAAGAATTACCCAACCTTAAAAATAAGCTAAGTGTTCCGTTAAAATTTCTGGGTTTGCGAAGCGTTCCAATGCAGAAAAGGTTTGGGAAACCCTGCTCTAGACCATATATATTACCAATATTGTGACCTGATCAGAAAATGTCAAGACGTCGCAGTTATCACTTGGGATATGCGGAGCCTGTGTAAAATCACTTTTCACATTTTCAGGTTTACAAGATTTGAACAAAAAAAAATGGGGGATGTAGGCACTGTGCTATTTTGAAACCGGTAAGAAGAGACTTCGGTGTATTTCTTAATTTTGGGTTATACTCATCATCAATATATTGCATAAACTTAATTTTGGATATAGAACCATTCCTAACTCTCACTAATCCTAGCAGTTCTTCGATTACACTGCTGCATACTTGAGAACTATAATATTTTCAGACTGTCTGCATCTTGGGTTCTACTGAATAGCTAGATTAATCCAGCGAGTTTTTGCCTATCTTTACTTGACGCTCTTGGCAAATTTGATTGCACCGCATCTTCTATAATGCAAATGTATCCTAAAAAAACTTTTAAAAACAAATTAATATTCTCTCTTCTACAACCCGCCTAGTCTTCAAGTACACTATGATAGCATATAATAGCATATGAGTACGTTCATTGAGAATTCACTTCCCATGACCTTAATTAGTGTATTCTAAACTATGGATGATCCCTGATTTGATAAACCTTTACTAATTTCGAGTCTCGCCGAAAAGAAACCTTATTATTCGATCTAAGATACCATATAATTTTAAAAAAACTGTTAGATGTAAATACGAAGCCCCAATAAATGCGTGATCCGACAGACCGATAAACCGTATTGATGGCTTAATCTGCAAAACCAGCTAACTCCATGCATGTTCGAAAAATGGATGTTGATGCCATTTCATTCAACTTTTATTTTTTTATCGCATACAGAACGCACAAAATTTACAAAAAAAATGGAAATACGTAAAATCACCCGCACACGCCAGCCGATTTCATGCGGTAATATATAAATCCATCAAAAATTTTTGTTGCTCCTGAACATTTTACGCAAGTGCAGATTAAGCCATCATTAAGTCATCCATAAAAATTCATTGTACCAATCATCAAAAATAATATTGGTAAACATAACGACGAAAAAATGCGCGTGGGCTATATTACTGAAATTGAAGAATTTGTCTTTAAGCGCAGAAGGTGAAAATAAACCTTTTGTTTGCCCAAGATTTTAAAAGATTCTTCCGGTATTATACAACAGTAGACATAGGGTACATTCCGGACCAATGTTGCCAGATGAACGTTATTTTATTTATTTTAAGACGTAAGATGTTTTGTGACATCAGGATATCAAAAATAACTTCGATGTTGACATATGAAAAAAAAAAAAAACAATTCGTTACGGAATATGTAAGTTTCGTTTTAAATTTTAGATCCGTTTCTTCAAATCACATAATTCTAATAATAATTTGACATGACAATGTATAGAACACTATCTACCTATGTCTGGTCGTCTTTGGATTGGCAACCTTTTCAAAAAGAATAAACTCATTCACTCTGCAAACGGAGTGCTGAAGCTATATTCTATAATTTGCTATAATTTGACCGGAAACCGTTGGGAATATTGTGCTTCAGTGCATATTAATTCAATACGTTTGACAGGACCACCTTTATCGAAAAATATTTATGTATTATGTTACTAAAATTTTGCTTTTACGCGATCGATGACAAAGTTAAAAGTACCTATAAAGTCCGTAAAACCCCCGCTTAAGCATATATTATTTCTCATCATCTTCAATTTGACAGGAAATGATAAAATACCATTTTTGTAAAATACCATTACGTTCTGAAACTATAATTACAAATATTAATAATGCCATAAAATTATGAACGATTTTTCAGTAAACATAATGCTTAATAAATTTATATTCATGCGATTTTAATGAAGCCATGAAAAATTATTCAATTCAAGAACCCCCTCTGTACACACCGTGTTCAAGAAATTAATAGACCGTAAAATAGTGTCAAATACTAACCATCAACAGTCATGAATCAGCTAAAAATGTATCTACAACCTTGTCAGTGATAACATTTTTTTACTGAGCGTCTCTCTGCGTAAGAATTGTGTTTTTACATCCAATCCACGAATTAAAAAAATGTTAAATACGAATCGAAATCTGTAAACATCTAGACCAGATTTTCTTAATAGATTTGACAGTTAAAAATAAATGCAGTTTTTGAATCACTCGGTATTAACCATGTAAATTTAATTTCATATTTAATGATACAGGGTAATATTTTTGGGGTATATGTCGTCGTTGTTAAGTAAATAGTCACTATTTTTTTTTTTACAAAATCGACTTTTTTGCTAAAATAAGCTAATATGTCGAATATGCATATTTTGAAATTATAATTTACTGCAATATGTAGCTAAAATAAGGGAAAATAATGCAAAAAGTCATTAAATTCATTAATTTTAATACACACAACAAAATAACCTCTAAGCACGATTTTTCGGTGTTTTTGCGAGTTAATGACTATTTCCTGAATAATAACGATATTATAATATACATGTTAGTATAGTTTTCAAATTTACTGTTTAAATGAGATTTTAAAACTTATTTTAATATTAATAAATCAATTCAATGAATTGGATCTTTCACGACTAATTCTTTAATTGCCAATATACTCGTATTTTAGGTTTGTTTAGGAGAATTGCCGAATCCGACATCATCGATGGAGAATGTAACAGAGGTTTAAGGTAATATTGGCTACTGCACGTATCTTTTGAACTAGAAATCTAACTGCTGTCCTATATATATATATATATATATATATATTGCTTATATTATAATGAAATGTGTTTCGTCAACCCAATAGACATTGTCAAGTAAGACTTTTGCAGTAAATGAACTCGACCAAATTTCAGTATCATTTGTTTTAAATGAATGATTACTATTGTTAATTTTAGCAATGTATAAAAAACTGAGCATTTAAAAAATAGCCGATTAAGGTAAAAAAAATCATTTATGACAATAACGTGTAACGTAGTAATTAATATTAAAATTACGTGCTTGATGGATTTATTCATCGGATGTGTGAGGATAAAGGAAGATAACTTTCTAAACGTTTCTTTCTGAAACGTAACTGTTACCCATACGGATTATAGGGCCACCACGTGACACCACCGTTTCCCATGGCCTTGTAACCCATCACTCGCTTTCCTCTAACCACACATCAGCCTCGTCCAATTCCCTCGAATACATTGAATGCAACATACAGTTGTATTCTACAAAAAATGTGTATCCTTAACGTTGTCCACGAATAAATTGTTCACCATACGTGAATACGCGGAAGATACTCAACATATGTTTATAGGCCCTGACTCATTTATATACATACTTAGTTAGTTAGCTACTTACCACAACCGCAGTAGTGTGACCTTCATTTTCTAACACAGCAATTTTCGCAGTCATGGCAACACTGTGGGATTCACTTGCGAATGACTAGACTACACTAGATACCGAAATAAGCGTTTAATTCCGAGAGTCGCGATCGCAAATGGTCTGCCAAAGATCGCCTCGTCTCCGTCTACTACCGAAATGAGTCGTACGCCAAAATAATGGTAATATACCACTACAGTGGCAACAATGATTCGATCGATCAATTGCTTTGATAGGACAGAATTCGAAATTCAAAAAATATTCGTAATTATTTAAAAAGGGGTGAAATAATACCAAGCATAATGAAATAATTAAAATATAACAAGAGGTCGCATCCCATCAACTCTGAAGTATAATACATACACCATTTGCAAAATTATGAGAGTAGATATGTTCAACTTCCCACGCGCTATTTAGCACTAGGACAATCTCGACACTTGCAGGGTCCAGCGTTCTTTACACCATGGCAAACACTAAATATAGCGTAATGGCGTAATCGACACAGTGATGGGCAAATAAATTGATTTTTTCGAGATTTATTTTAAAACAAAAATTAAAATTAGAATACTAACTTCCATTTGTATTATTTGCAACTGACATTGACAAAAATAGTTGTAGCTTTAAAAAAATATATCTAAAAAAATTTATTTGTTCATGAGTACATAGCAAAAATGTTTGGTTTTGAATTATCGTTTTATCACTGAGATGCCGATTTAATATGCAAAAATATAATACAGTGTTCATTGTTAAATATATAATATATACTGATACTTTTCATTCCTTTTTTATGTGAAATATTTGTCAAGATTAGCTTTTTGTTATTATATATTCAAAAAATTCTTAGTTTTCGAATATAAATCATGTTCAAGACGCAGGCCTCCTCTGCATTTTCGACATATGTGAAAAATTAAAAATTATCATTAAGTCAGATATCCTTAAATACTACGTTTAAAAGACTACTTGCAGTTTCACACTTTTAGTTCGATATATTTTTAGTACAATAATATAAAACGATATGATATAATATATTTACTACTGGTAAACTGTATAATTCCATATTATATCAATTAAATAATTTTATAGGTCAATTAGTAATGCTGATAGCCTAAAATCATTATTGGTCGATTTAGTGTCCCTGATACATACAACATTTATTAGAATATATGTGATTTGTAGACTAATTCAATTGTGAATAATAAATAATAATTGTCATGACACAACGAATGCAGTGAAAACGAATGTCTATCATATTAATTTTAACTAAAATAATAAATGTAATAGACGATGACGGCGGTTTTTCTTGTAAATATACGCAACTCTAAAATTTATAATTGTTCCGAGAACGAATCTCGTGAACGATCACGTGTATTACAAGAGCAAGCGACTTCATGTCAGTGGAGAAGAGGGAAATAACACATCATCACAGCGTCACAGTCGGTGACGTCACAAATACTGTTGACCAAAGCTATCAATCAGGTGAGAAGAAGAACTGCTAAGTGATCGCTGTATCGGGGTCGCGGTGATACAATCAATTACGACTAAATTGCCGTGTTGACTGAATAAATCATAAGAAATAAACAATATTCTCATCAATTCCATAAAAGAGATCATAATTAATATTTCAATGAATGCGACATATTCCGTTTTACATGATTATTTTATTTTATTTGATTATATGTCTTGATTTATATTGTAAATGCCCGTGCTTAGAAGTATTAATGTGAAAATGCTGGAGAGCCAACCAACTAGTGAAAAATCTGCCGTAAAAAGATATCAGCATATTATGGGAAGTTATCAGGTAAGTGAGTAGATAAAATCATACTTCATCATAAATCATAATCATTTTGAGCCATATTTATCCAGATTTTGAATCACAGTCTTTCGCACATAATATATCGGTTTAGGCAGAAGGCTTCACTCTCATGAAAAGTGCTTTTAGTTTTAGAATCACATTCCATACAACTAAATACACGTTTTGTCACAAGGAATCAGAGCCGCAAATGCCGAAAAATTATCTGAATCAGTGTTTCTAAAACTTTTTTAGGTCAGCTACCCCCTTTTCAAAGGACCCCAAAGAATGGTTATGCATCACAAAGTGGGTGGTTTAATTTAAATTCAGAATGAGTCAATTTCGTTCTTTTGATTGTATTAAAAGAATTTTGTTTAGTATCAATAAAAATTAATAACATATCCTTGGTACAACTTTCATCAATTTTAGGTCATCAATTTTTCTGCGACCGTCCAAATATTTTTCGCTTTGAGAATCACTAATATAAATTCAACTTAAGATTTGAAAAAAGGACCTACCAAATTTGCATGCAAGAAAGCGGAATCAATCCTCATTCACGCCATTATTGTTCTGCGAGGGTTAATGCCTTTTGTCTGAACAGGCTCGATTTAGTTTACAAAATATTAACAGTTTTAACCCGTCTGAAATGAGTTGGGCATTGTGCTATTTTTTAAATTATTTGATTAAATAATTGTTTAGTGTTAAACAATTAAAAGTGAATTAATTTGATAAAAGGTGTATTAATTTCAAATATCTATTGCATTTGTGACAAATATGCGTACTCGAAACATACGTTTTTTTGGTGGCTATTCTACAAATATTTAATTTTGCTGACAGCTACTACGGTAGTGACATCATTGTCACGATCTTTTTATAATAGAGTTCTATAAAGAATTATCGATCTAGCCACCGGTCCTGCGTGACGGGAGTCGACGCTGAAAATTCCATCCATTGATACCCCATCTCTGGGCAATGTCCACGACGCATGCCGATTGAAGACATGTGGTGAATAGTAGTGGGGAAAACGTTTGAATGTTTGACTTTCTATTGATTTTCTTTACACAGTTTCATAGCGATCGTTTTGTAGTGTGTGATACTGAAATATTGAATCGCGGATTAGACTAAAGACTTTGTGTTGAAGTTGCGTCTGTGCCAAAGGTCGCCGCGACGACACGAACAAAACGAAAAGATTGTTAAAAATAGTCCGGCATCAGATGCGATCTAAAAAAGACCGCGGGAAGTGATGGCTCTTGACGCGGCCAGGAAGTTACAATCTCAACAGTAAATAACATTTACACCTATATACGAACATTTCAACCAGATTCTATCGAAATATATAAATATATCGTGATTTACCAAATGAAACATCATTCACTTGACATTAAGTAAATATTATAACAGTCGAATAATTTTATTAAATTAAAAACCCGCATGTTAGTCCCTTTCGTAAGTTGTTGAACATATAAAATTCTCTGAAAAAATGTTAAACTGATGCTAGTGAATATTCTACATGCGAATAAACTTTTTATAATAATTAAAATTTAATAAATGATATCGATAATTATTGATATTCCCTACTGCTCAAATTACAAAAAAATGGTTTTCAAATGGTTTAATTTGATAAATATACTAATGCCTTTAGCAAACAATAATTTAATTTCGAACTAATAGTTTCCTGCGAGGAAATAGATATATTTTTTACAAATTTACTCATCCAACAAATACAATAAAAATGTGGATTTGTAATTAATATATGTTGTTAAATCTTTGCAAAATGAAGTTTTAAGGCTAGTAATTACTAATTATATCAATAATTGAAATTTTCTTTCGCGATTTCGACTAAATATTATATATCTGTGAGTGAGACGATGCAATATCGACGTTTTATTGACGGATTACATTGTATTCTGTCATTGACAGCCCATCAAATACAAGTATAATTGGACATTGATTAACGAACATAAAATTAGATAAGAGAAAATTTTGTAACACATGAAGCCGACATAAATAGGAAGTGCAAAAGCCAAACTTTAGATAACTTCGTCACGTTGAAATATTTTCGATGCACATTCTTGGCAATGGGACAAGATTTATAAAACAACATTATAATGTGTGAATTATAAAAATAACGGTTTGCAATGCGGCAAAAGTAAATACATCGTCATGTGATCGTGTAGATATTCCTGTATACATGGCAGAATTTCGTATTGCCTATGCAAATATGAACATTTATTCTAAGTAAAACAGTGGAAAGAAAATAATGATAATTGAGTATCATTCTCTCGGCAGAAAGGGTTGAGTTAAAGCATGATTGAATATGCATACTTACTATTTACATTAAGTCAGACGGGATTTTTTTTATTATTTTAAATGATACGCGGTAGTTTAACCGTGAAAAGGTTGGTTACATTCTGCTCTTAGTTCTTATTTAATTCTTTCATACCGTGCAAACCGGTCTGAGAAAAAAAGTATGACGGATTATATTTTGAAGATTACTTTTTTCCGGATAACAATAAACATTTGTTAAAATCTTCATCGGCATTCGATATAATGAACTTTTGAATACATATGTCTGAAAAATATAAATTCATACAAAATACTCTATGCAATCATCCAAGGAAAAATAATTGACAACTTAAACACACTTTAAAAGGTTATGATTGGAGAACAAAGAGCAGTGCAAGACATGAATTGTCAACATCCGCATGGTGACTCACTAAGCTGGGAGAAATAATTATGGAAATAATCCTTTGGAGCTCATTGATTCTAGATACATTCATTCAGATATAGACTACTTACTGATGATACATATTTTTATCGATACAAACGTCCTTTCCACAACAAAATCCCAACAGGGAACTGCTGTTGTAACAGAAAGATTATTTTAGAATTTACTTAGAAGAATATATTATGTTTTTTTTTAAATTTTATTTAATAATTTTTATACATTTGTGTGATTGGTACATAATAAAAAGTTGCATCATTTTAGCTAATGTAATAATTCCTGTTTATTACATCAAAGTCAAATCGATGACATTGATAACGATTATCAGACTATTTTCGTATAAATTTAAATATTTATTATAAAAATCCAATTTATAAACCACTAGTATTACTGTTAGTGGCGAATGAGAATATGTAGTATGATTATTAAGATCATAGACGACGAAAGAATAGGTCCAATGTCATCCATTTTATGAAAATGGGTTATATATGTATGACATAGCATAATTTCAATTGTTCTACAGATAGAAAAATTCGTTTAATATGTATAAAAAAAACCTGGCAACAAAACGGCGGAGGTGTGTCAATGGTGCAAGACCAGTATCGTAGGTCGATTATGACAGTTTATATGCAAATAAGTTCTCCAACATATGTCCAGTGATAAATAAAAGTTCCATACGATTTTCTAAATTTATCTTTTTTCAATTAAGCGATGGCGACTTTCGGCATAGCTACCAAGTAGCGGATAGAGCAGTTTGCCCCAGGCACAAGAACCAGGGGAGGCGCAAGTAAAACATATAGTCAGTGTGAGAATTAAAAAATGTGAGACTATTGGAGACGCAGAGATTTTACTTGCTCCAGAGCGCTGAATGTTGGAATTATGACCTGAATTAATTAACATTATGCATGATAACTCCACTGTTACTTCCTTCTATAATGACGTCGTGATCTACAGCAGTGCTTCCCAATTACTTTCATATCACGGCCCCCTAAATCTAAAAGAAGTAATTCCCGACCCCCAAAAATTTTTGCGCATGCGCTTTCGTCATCTTCTCGGTGTATATAAATATGTTTTCATATGTGTTATTATTTAACAGACTGAAATATATACATTCCCTAAATATGTTATGTGGAAAAATATTCATTATTTGTACTTTGTACTGAATATTTTCGCGGCCCTCAATTTGGGAAGCACTGATCTGCAGAATGTTTAAAAAACCTATACAACAAAAAAAATCGCATTGTAATACATTAAATTAACATTTGTACAGGGAAAATGATCGTTACTAAAATATGTTTTGTGTTGGTTTAGAAGGAGTGTTTTACCTACCAAGAGTGACCTAGAATTGTCATTAATGTACAAATTTGTGTATGTTTCAGCATGATAATATAAAGCCTCGAACACGCACATCGCCACCGATATGTCAGGCGTATTCAACGGCGTAAAAACGTTTGCCGAGTATAAAATTATTTAAACAGAAATCTTTTCGAATAATCAAAAAAAATTTCAGAAAATAGCGTCCTCGACGTGTAATGTCGCATTTTTTTACTGTAAGAGAGTTAGCCATATAAGACCCAACAGCTGATTGATCCGACTTTAGTAACACATCCCTTAGCATCCTGCACACAGACACAAAGATGTCGATATAATATTATCTGTCAGAGTTTATTAAATCTGCTGTAATATTATTGATACGATTATTCAATCGAATCTGCCAAGTAACTATCAACTGTATTTGAACTTATTATTTGAAGTATACTGCGGTCTGTATTTCTTATTTTATTATAATTAGAGAGCCTGTTAAGCCAAGTAAACTATGAATTTGATAGATACACCGGAGCCTCTTTTACACGGTGGATACCACGCAAAACCGTATATATATATAAAAAAAAAACAAATGTTACGAAGATTTTTCACTATAAGTCAATATGAGAACCCGTGTGCTTTAATACGACGCTTTCACCACTTAATAAATCCATAGCTTGGGTAATAATTCTTTAAAAAAATTCTAGTTTAATGGATTTTAGCAAAAAAGAAATAGGGGACGCAGCACCGTGTTATTTTCAATCCGTGTAAAAAGAGAATCCAGTGTAGATACCTAATTCTACGAAGTTTATACATGTACATACTATATTAGAATAAAAATAAATACTTTTAACACACCATGACCTCAGAAACGTGTCGCCATTCAGCGAAATGATAAATTCTATTCGGAGTAATTTTTCACTTAACATTACGACCGCCGATGCTCGGAGACTAACCCCAACTTCACCAACAACAATGAAGTATTAGGACTTCGACCTCTGACTTATTTTTGCATACTCAGTACAAAATAGTATTCATCTCTCAACAGACACTAATATTGTGTCTAGTCTCGCTACTCTATCAACTATTGCAGGTGTCATTCGTAACCAACTGTATCGTAAGTGAAATTCGTAATTGAGATGTAAATTTAACACTATAAGCCTTGGGCCGAGGCTACGATAGATACCACGGCGGCAGAGGGACAGCAGCAGAGATGTAAAATAGCTACACGTATGTGAGTGAGCAAGTGAGCAAGTTGTGGTGACGATAATTTGCTCACTTACCTATATATGGCTATGTTCGTATTATATAGGGAATATTCCACTTTTAACATCTGTGGAATGTGTAAAAATTTTCTTTTCTAGTGGTTAAGTAGTTTTGGCGATAGCTATCTCTCTATCAACGAAACCAGTCAATCAACTGAAATAATTAATCCAAATGTGATATAACGATTACTCATTACAAATTCCACTAAGTAAATTTCTACTCAATTTGCGAATTTCTAATTATACATACCTTTGTAGAATATCAAACGTCTTAATGAAATTTATTGAATATCTACATATCGATCTGAAAAAAATTTAAATATCACGTCATCCTTTGATTGCTATACATTATAGACATAATTATGTAGTAGGTGAAAATTATTATTGTATGTCAATAAACGTACTTCTTACCCATGTCGTATATGAAAGAAAATGAAAATCTACATATAGTATTGGAGTATATAATAATATTATGACACTGCAATATGAGAGCATTGCACAATAAACAGTATGAGCACGTGGTAGGTAGTTAAAGTACTCTGAGATTGTAACACAATCATACTATTCGTATGATAATAGGATTAATGTAAAACATACAGATTGTTATCAATCCCGCATTAACTATTTATTTGTATTCTAATGAACTGTTGAAATTGGAAGATAAACGTGTGAAACACAGTCCTTTGTACCAGCATACATTCGCTACCCGTCGTGGATACGAAGACAATAAATATTTTATGCAGACACTGAAGATTTTCAATAATTTTCTACTGTCGCATAATATAACAATAAACAGGAAAAGCTCCAATGTTCCCTAAATTATTTATGCAAACAAAAAAAGGACGATAGAAAAATGTACAGAGTGTAAAAAAATCACCGCGTCTTTCCCGATCGCATCGAAGGACATCAAACAAAATCTAGATTCAGCGTCGCAGTATTATTTTTTCCATTTGCTTAGAGAACATTTACTTAAATAAATAAAATTTAAAATGTAATCAACAACTAATTTGCCAAAGTTCAAAGGCGATATTATTCAAAATAAGATAACTGACAGTTCGCTCGACCAGCGGCCGGCGACAAAAAAAAAAGTAAACAAATTTACTCCGCCAATCGGAATCAGCCATTCGCGGGATGGGCACGAAGTAAAAATAAACAATCTAATAAAAATCAACTTTATTAAAATCGTACAGTTTATTCTTATCGCATTTTTTTAAATACTGTCAAATTACCAGAACGATATCATTATTCTGCTCAGATAAAAAACAAACCTCAGATACTACTATTTAAAGGTTGGAAGTCTGTGTACTTACTTAATTCAAAAATGTATGATTAAATATGCGATGGTAATGAATTATCGAATAATATAAAATTTAGATAAGTGAAATTCACAAACGCAGTTTCGATACACCTCAAATTTCATGAGTAAATATAAAGTATGGGAATAGACTTTCTATACAATTTCCTCTCTGGCATATGGATGTCATCAAACACCACGATGTAAAGATCTATCTTGAAATATTATAGCATTCCTCATGAAGATTCATTGTTTCTGACTGCTCGATATATTAAGCCACTTGAATCTTAGCACATTAAATAAATATTTGTCGCTCATTTTCTTTCATTAAATCATTAAAAGTGTGGCATCACTTTCAATGTTTTGAATTCGTCTGCGCGTATCCGTGATATATTATATTTGTATATCATAATGCTACTTACGTCACGATAACTTGCTTACTTACCCATTTATAGCTATTTTGCATCTGTTTCCGTCGTTTTGTCGCCGCGGTATATATCGTGCCCGCGGCCTAAGTCAACAATCAGTTGTCTGAGAAGATAATGTTTATCAGATTTTATCTGACCAGGCAACGACCGGCAGCCCGACAAATAATGGATTTGAAGATTTATAAAAAAGCCAGAAGGAGAAAAGATGCGTCCGTCTTGGTCTGTTAGATTATCGAGATATGAGTTCGATAAACGCTTCGGAACTTTGAATCACAGATTATATCACTGTATCATAAACACTCGCATGAAACATATGGAGACGTTTCCAACGAAAGAAGGGGCGTCCTAATACATATAAATATAGCACAGAGAAACCACGGCAACAATAAAATAATGAGTAAGGAAGGAGACAAGCGTGATCATTCTGAATATGAGTTTTGTTAAAAAACAAAGAATTTAATGATCACAGAATCGTCCTAAGCTCTGTTGAAATAAGTATTTGATTAATTGAAAATGATATGAAAAATATTTCAGGATGCTGAGGCAGACCTTCAATTAGGAATCGAAAGATCCATTCCATAATAATGAAATATGTATAAATTTATGCAATAAGCGAAAATATTATAACAAATTTACCGCGTCACTAGCAAACTTATAGAATGATTTTTTTAATAACTGTTTTCTACTAATCATCGCTTTGTAATATGTTATGTATATTTTCAGCAATTTAAATGATGATTAGAAACGTAAAAAAAACATTTGAACATATTTAAATTTTCTTTACGTGTATTTTTAACTTATTGTTTTTTTTATGGAATATTTTATATTATTTATTTTAAAAAATGTATTCAGTTGCCATAATATGTAGTCATAAGTGTACAGTTTCCAAAGAGTGCAATGATATAATTGAAATATATAGAATAGAATAATAAATTAATAAAACTATGCACAATTCATCTTCCATAGAACTCTTCTGAAAATATATATTTGTGGATATAAAAGAAAATTACCCAAGCATTATTCAGCAGAAAACTTCGATACACGGGTATGCAATATTGAATATTTTTCTAAGTATAATCTAAATTAATCTACATATACTTTTACGTATAAATTAATTTTATCTACGACACAATTTATATAAAAAGTATTATTTTATACAAAGTGAGAAATGTGTAAATAAATTCATAAAAGATCTTTTTATTTGACTTAATATTTTAAAATAGAGTTTATAATGGGTCGGATATATTGTCGATTATTTAAACCCCTTTGAACAGACGAAGAAACCATACAATCGACAGCTAAATGTAGTGGGAAAAGATCTGTAAATTTTCGGCGTGACATAAAAGACTCTTCTTCAAAAATCAGAGAGTCAATACTGCCTTAACTATATATTTTTAAATTTTTGATTTCATCGAAGTGAAACCGATATAGATAATAATACATATACGATCTAAGTTATTTTTCAAATCTACCTACCCATTTAGAAAAAAATGAAATCAAGTGAAATACTATGCGAGAGGACAAGCTTAAATTCAGAAATATTAATCCAAATAAACAGGATCTAACGGTAAAACCTTATACACAAAACTGACTGAATGAAAACCAAATAAAAAATATCATTTGGTAATCCAAATCAACAATTTTGAACAATTTAAAATACAGAGGGAGAATGTGTATAAAATGTTGAAAAATAATTATTTACGTTTACTGTGTTTAACTATTCTGCAATTTGGCTTACGGTAAGTTGTTCTTATACTAGAGATGTTGATTTTAGTACGATGTCTTGTAATTTCAATTATGAATGTTCCTGATATAAAATTATATACGTAAGAAAATCTTCTGGCTCATGTGGTAAGTTTCCACTGGATATTCGTGTCATTAATTGTAAACATAGTTGATATCTTCATTAGACTATGCACAAACAATCTGAACAAAGATTAATCACTATTATAAGTAAAATTGTATCATAATGTCGAGAATGCGTCATGTTTTATTGAGTTTTCTGATTAATCGTAATCTCGACTTTCAAAAATATTTATTAGATTGGTAGGTGTGTCACATTACGTCACATTTTTTCGTAAAAAAAAGTCATTCCACATCACTTAGTACAAAAAAAAGTCAGATTAAAGAGAATTTCAGCAATGATAAACATTTAAAATCACGTCACGACAAGGTGACACACCAGAGAAGTTTCCATTAAAATTCAGAATGTACTTCGTACCTGTAGTCAGCGGATTTATGTGAGATTTAAAGTGTTGAAGCGGATTAATAGAATACATAGTCTACATAATCTCTTATCGAATTCCATGTAAATAAGTAAAACGTTAATCAATTAATGAATTCATTTTCCCAAAGTAACAATTTTTGTCTAATCGAATGTGAAAACAAAACCGGTGTCAAAATTTATCCTACGGATTTATCGTTGATTGCAAATACCTATATGAAGAACAACCAGCAATCAGGAAAAAACTCTAGCTAGCTGAATGAAGGTACCGACTAATATCATCAGGTCAGCGTTTCAAATTGAAAAAAAAAAAAAACATAGGGGGAGACTATTGGTGAAGCCGGGACCCACCTTGAGTTCTTGCACAGATGTGATTTTTCAAATATTTTTTATTATATATATTAAAATATGTTGATAAAATATATCGGAAAAAAATCTTTTTTTTCAGTGCAAGTAAACATTCACCGAATAGTAACAATAAAATTTAAAAAGTACTATCAAACCATTATTATTTTTATTATGGTTCATTTTACTTTTGGAAATAAAACATTTTAGTACACAAATCATAACATGCATAGGCAAAAATGGTTTACTACAACTTATGAATTCAAGGATATCGGGTTGGTTTCAATTAAAATTAAAATACATATTTGATACCCTCCCCCCCCCCCCATGTCTAGTGGTTTTGTCAGCTTGGTTAAAAAATCACAGTTATTACAGCCGTCAGCAATGTATAAAATTAGAGCTATTTTTAGATGGTTCTAGGTAAACGTACCACTCTCTCTTAACCAAAATGCAAATTTTGTGAATGGTACACGAGCGAGTGATAATAATACTTAACCTTGTTATTTAAGATTGCTTTTGCATGGTAACACTAGGTTTATTGCTATGCAACACAATTAATCGTAAAACTGCTATATACATATACATTGTACATATAGTTTTATACTAAGCTTTTAAGATTAAATAAAAATAGTATTGTTTTTACTGTGCACGTAAGCCTTACAAACCATTCCTACACGATTTTTTTTTATCTTTCAATAACTACGTAAATATTTGTACATTGTTTACCTTTCATACGATTTGACACTATATTAACAGTTGCTTGTGATCCAGGATAACTTTATAGTTAAATTTGTGAAGTCATTTAAATAGATCATAACATCATTAACAAGTGTGACATCCGATATCTAATCGATATCGAATGATTATAAAATTGAAAACGAACTTATGCAATATATTATTTATCACAGTGGCACCGCCAAAATTAATTATACATTTATATCTAAGATAAAAAAATATATTTTATTTTTATTACGGTGATTATACATGCAGAAGATTTTGAAATGGAAATCATAATTAAAAAAATAAATAATATATTTTTTATGATATAACAAGACACGTCTGTTGTTTAAAGATTATTTATGTCTGAAAATAAAGTATCTCATATCATTTATATAAATAGGAATATGATAAGAAGATTATAATAATTTATTATTATATTAGTCTCCACAAGTTGCGCACGCATACAATAAATTTAATTATTTGTAGTAACTATTTTTATTTAAAAAAATGTATTTATGTAGTCTAAAATTATTTTCATAAAGCACACATTAACAAAAATAAACCCTCATACCAGATATAATATATTATTTGAATTATTTTTAGCTCGAATTCTTCAGATGTAAAATTGTTTGATATATTTTATATAATTATTCAAATAATATTGTAAACTAATTTATGACATTACATTAGATATGTTATTCATTACTTAGTCGTGCTTTTATGGACAGTTCTGAGACCGGGATTAGTTATATAAAGCTAGTACTCAAGTTATGCAAATTCGTTGTTACGCGATTCTCAAAAACATAAATTAACTGCAGACAGGCATACTTAAATGAAAATAATAAAATTCAGACAAAAAATAAATAACCGGAACTAAAAAAACAAGAAATTATAATTATAGTGAGGAAGTTATACGATACTATTCAGTGAGGAAACTATATAATTTTATTCCACGAGAGTTAAAACAAATCGTTCTTAAGGTATTAACGCTTGTCAAAAATCACGTAACACAAACAATGGATGTTGTTGAAGCTGGCAACTTTTACACATATGATCAAGAAATGATATCGCGTAATGTATAACTTCCATCACAAAATTATAACTTTTTATTTTTAGCTCTCGTAGAAAAAAAATATATTGTTTCTTCAAAGTAATATTTTATTTATGTGTATATTGTGTTTTAGCGTAATGAATATTCCGTCAGAATTTTATTTCGTCTATGCATCGACCACAGATAATTTATTTATTTTTGAAAATCACGTAACTACGAATTCGCGTGAGTCGATGTCGCGTAACTCGAGGGTTACCTGTATATTTAAAAACGCCGGTCATACTTATGTATTATAAATATCTATTGTGATATACATTATGTATAGTAAGATAATCATAGTACTGATAATGGCGTGACAACCGAAATAGCTTCCAACGAAATAGATACGCAGAATTGTAATATAAAATAATACATTTTAGTTATTTAACCGTAAGACTGTAATAAATGTTTATTACTTTAAATCTTCTCTTTTCTAAAAAGAAATATTGAATGCAACATGTTCGCCTGTCTGTCATATATTATACGTGCACCATCACGCACATATATCGCAAACTAAACAGGCGTAAAGACAAGTAAATAATTGAAACAATGAGATCACGTAATACATGATCATGTGTGATTCTAATCCTTCAAGTTTCTACAACAGGAAACACTACGTTTCAAGTACCTGTAAGCTAGGTAAATATTTTTTATTCAAAATGTTGCCAATTTTGATGATATAATGTTTATATTATCGATTAAATTAATATATTAACGTGAAATAACAACATCAATCACTAGATTCGCCAACAATATTCAAGCGAAATAAAATAAATTGTGTTACATGTATTTTTTAAATTTTATATAATTCCTCTGCGAATCTGTTAATTCGCGTAATTCAATAACTCGATTTTTTTTTATAAAATCTGAAAAAATTTCGCGGCTCACAGTTTAGAAAGCTCTGTTTTAAATGGCCATTCTACCAGATAAAAAATACACTGTGTGAAAAAAATATGATATCGACGTGTCCACAAAATCCAATTGGAACAGGGAACCTTTGAAGAATGCAACTCTTGTCGAAGTCAAGAGGACTGAATATAAAAATATGATACAAACTTCTATTTAATTTCTACATACAATAAAACTGTTATCATAACACATTTAGGCCAAATCCCAAATATAGTTTTACAAATTAATTTTATTCATTACAAAATACGAACGAGTCGTTTTCGAATATTTGCATTTTGATATTGTCAACTCGGTCAAATAATTATTTTTAAAACTTAATTAAGCAGATAGCGATTCAAATGAATATAGATTTTTCGTATTAATTGTTTTGTGATCACTAATCCGCAAACGTCCGCCAACTTGATAGTAATAAAACGCATTGCTGCATAATTAATTTCCATTGCGTTTCTATGGTTCAGCGAAGACCTTCGTGTTCAACGAGGAAAGAGAAGCCTGATAATAATGCCAAGGCTTCGTTAAAAAATATTTCATGAACTGTGGCGTGGATGGACTCAAACGGGGAATTGATTATTTCCTTAAATTCAAACACATACTGTTTAATATATTGAAAGCATGTTAGAAGAAGCACAGGGCATTTGTAACGACGATACGATGCAATCGGTCTGAAAAAGAATTTCGGATATGAAGAGTGCCATTTATCCATTATTTAAAAAATGAAGTATCTACATACTTATAAACAAGTAAAACAGTTATGGCAGCGTGGTTTACATTATAACTCTAAAGCCTCCTACAGACTTCGGGTAGGAGCCTAGTATAGTAGATACCATTAGCACACACTTAAGTTTTGTCATAAAAATGCCATGAAATTGGTCGATACCGCACGGCCGTTCGTATATTGATGCGGCAAATTGAAACGAAGCTGTTTATTATTTTTATTTTATTTCATTTAGCCTTACGTGTATGTGCCCAGCACTTATGACTTTAAAAAAAGTATGTGATTTGAGTTGACGTACCAAAGCCTGAGTGTGCAAATTAGAACTGATTTTAATTTTTAAGCGAGTGGCGGTCATCTCCTACCAAATACCAATAGAGGGGTGAAAAATTTCTGGGCACGTATCTTGAGTCATATTCTTTTGAATTTTGCGTGAAAATATCGTTTTATTGGAACGAAGATATGACTTTGAAATTTGTATCAGAATATTTAAGCCATGCGTGTTTTTATAATGTTAAGCCTCCGCTCTATAAAAACAAAATAGCCAGACAGTATCAGTAAGTTGAAATTGTGATTTTACTTATGTTCGGAAAATAAAAATAACCCTCAATGTTGCAACATACTCTTTGGAATCTTCTACTTCTAATTATTTTACAAAAACACTTATAGCTCTCAGTGCATCTTTTCTGCTGATTCATTTTCTTACCCATAGTCTCTTTATTTGTTTTTTGCGAATTTCTTTCTCCAGTTCTTCTGATTTCGCCATAATAATCAACTTATTTTTTTGTACATAATAACTTCTAAATTTTGAACTCTATTCATCTCGACTCAATTTGGCCACTTTTCTGTTACTAAAATATTTAGCAAAAATGTTTGGTTGAAACGAAGACATAACATTAAAATTTGCATGGGATTATTCAAGCCATGAGCATTTACTCAACTAATTTACACCTTTTCGGAAGTGTCTAAACTGGTGGCGTGCGATTATCGTTCATTTTTGTGGCATTTTTTAATGAAAAAACCTATTAACATGCTACTATCGTCGACTGCACTAGGTTACTGGCCGAAGTCTGAACGAGGATTAAGTGTAATATAATTGCTTATATTTCACTCATTCAAACCCTCATTAATACTTAATAATTGTTACGAAAACCTTGAATGTATACATAAGAAAATGTCTGCGCCTCCCTGCCTTTGTTATATACAATAGATACTATAATATAGACACGTTTTTTTCCAATTTTAGCGCCCCCTCAGGCAATACTGCGTGTCTCCCAGGTTGGAAACCGCTGCTACTACTTAAACAGTGTTGTCGATCTTATCAGAATGAGCTCGTATCATATTTTCACCAGGTTTTTTTTTCGGGGTTGGGTTTATATTAAAACCATGTTAGGGCTTCAAAGCGGCTCTTATTTATGGGAAAACGCGATGGAACGGTTGTAAAAAAGTGTATATGCACAACTGAGAAACTAGAAAAAACTGAGAAAAAATGATTTTTTTCAATATGCAATCAATACTAAATTTTTTGTAAGATTTTTTTGGCATAACTCTATTTTATAATAATTGAATTGTAGAATAAATTATATTTCTTTCGCGTATTAAGATTACTTGAAAACTATTTCGTTATTCACATTGAAAATTGTTCTTGATAATGGTGTTATAGACAAAACTGCTCCAGCTGCAAAAATATATTTGTATTTAATGTCACAGTATTGAAAACAAATATATCGGCATTCAACTAACAGGATCAAATTCAGATGGCGGGTAATGGCATGATATCAACAAAAAAAAACTATTCACTTGAATAAAAAATACGGCAAATTTGAAAATGATAATTATGTTTATTGCGTATGTATATGTTTCACGAAAAATATGCGGTCGCTACTCGCTGTATTCATTTTAAATTAGGTTGGTTTAAAATCAATGAACTCTTAAAAATGAATTCAATATCTCATCACTCGTAAATATGTTTTTTGTTGTTGTTGTGCGACGTTACAAATATGATATACGTTCTGTGTATTTTATATTATGTTAAAAATAGCTCATAAAATTATAAATAATATAACGTCAACAGCGTCGCAATAAATAAATGTTATTAAAAATAAGTTTAAAAAATAATTTTGTGATATTTTAAAATAAATCAAATTTACAGGGGGTATGAAATTCACCAATGTACATAACCGACGCCCATAATACATACATTATGAATATACTTTAGTATTTGTCCGTAAGGGGTTTAGTAGTGCCGTCCTCCGAGGATACTATAATCCTACTCTCAGATTGCGGAAGTTCAATCGTTCAGCATTCCAGACAAGTTCTCTGTGGTGTATGGATTTCATCAAAACTACGCACACAGCAGACAGTCAGACGTGGCAATATAACGAATAGAACGACCGAAGCGTAGAGAAAACCTCGAATAATGGTTAGCCACTTGCGACCCCATGTATTTGCACATACGTAATTAAAAACAGAAAAAATAAAACAAAATATGACAAAAATGTGTATAGATATTTTAGATGTGCATAAAAAAATCACAGCTAAAATTTCATAAAAAAACGACGGAGAGCATGTTTAAGATCAAAATTCTCAAGTTGTGGAAATATAATCGTAGGTTTGAGAACTTTTCACAAGTATTTCACAAGTATATTCACGAAAATATTTCACAAGAAGATTCTATAAGAAAGAAAAAGTGCTTTATTAACACTTCATTTTACTGATCAAAACTAACTAAGAACTATTTATTAAAAATAATATGGCTCTGGTGTGGTTGTAAAGTACCCATAACTGTTTTTTTATCGATAGCCGAATAAGTGCAACCCATGATCATACAGGGTGCTGTATTTTATTCAAATTGGAAAATCACTAGCTCTATAGAAAAAATACAACAGAGATAAATTGGAATGCCAAACACCGATAATGTGTTTCTATAAATAAAATAAAAAGAGCTAAATACGATCCGTTTTTGATTCGTGAGTCCAAGATCCTGTCATTGTTTTACATTTGATATTATTTCAAATGAATTTGTATACTAAATGTTACAGCAAAAAAATTTATCGTGGTTTTGTAGAATTTATTTGCACTTTGCCCGATACAATAAAATCAATGTTCTTTCTGTTATCTATGAGTAAATCAAATGTCTACAAAAAATGGCTCACCAACATATTATGGTTTACTTAATGAACGATTTGGAATATTTTCATATCATGAGTAAACGGCAGTGGCATCCACTCCACACATAAAATAAACAAATGATATTTTATACTAATTCACAGCCAAACAGAACATTAAATTTCCTCGAAATGAATTTTAAAATAAATACTGAATAATGCGATACGATTGAATTGGTAACTAGACCTCGGCTTAGAGTTTACAGCAATCAAAAAATCAATCAAAACACTTAAAAAGTCTAATAATCGGAGAATTATTGACAAGTCAGGCCGCATCCAGGCTGGGCCAAAAACAAGCGAACGAAGGCTTAAAACAGTACAAAATAAGCCTTCGTTCGCTTATTTATTGCTCAAACTGGACGCACCCTCATATGAGGAAAAAGGCAATTCTCTGTGCAGTTTCGAAAATATGTATTAGTCCGGGTCCAGACAAGCGAGAGAAGGGAGAATCCTAACATTCGCTTGTTTTAGCATCCGGTTATCCATACACATCGGACCGAGCATTCCTTCGTTCGCTTCTGTCTGGGCCGGACCCCTGAGTATCAAAAAGAACGTCCCAATATAAAATGTCGTATCAACATCCTCATAGCGAATCCATATAATGAATGTGAACAATTTATACGTCTGATATCACCAACTATTATATAATTGTAAAATATTATATCTTCCGAAATAAGAATTTTAATAATAAATATGGATTTTAGGACGCACACGGAATACAGTTCAACGACGGTTGTGCAATCATGTATGACGGACAATAATAAACACATTACTATATATTACAATAAACATAGTTTGAAAAAAAAAACAACAGCTCATATTTTTTATCCATAATGAATTGTTGACACACTTCATAATCCCTAATATAGCTGAACCAACTCAATAAAATAACGACTCTCGGAAAGAACTCATGCCTGTTTGATTTCGGTGATAATTTGCTTCGAAACATTCACCGCCAGTTATTTTAAAACATGTATGAACGAAATAATTCACTGACTCACTATTCAATAAAAAACGTTTTTGTATACTACGTCAGGGTTTCTCAACCTGTATCCATATGTACATTCCGCGAAATAAAAAAATGAAAAACTTTATATTACATGAAATGTACCACAAAAAATCAACAAACATATACACGTAGTATTATTGCCTAGTAATATTTTTTGAGCATTGGGGCGGGTGAGCCATAGAAAAATATTAAAGCCAAAAGGGGGTCACAGGCCAAAAACGACAGAAACGTTGTACTATTTTTAGATGTTTTATTACAGGGACACTCCAAAACTCCACGAATTTCACCTATGACATATTTACATGAATATTTTGTAGTTATTTTAAATATAGTTGTATATAAATTCAATAAAACAAAATTACAAGCTTAAAATGTATTTTATGAAATAAAAAACTTTTAATAGAGAGGCATATGAAAATAATACACAAGTTACATGATTGCAATCACTAACAGTATTTTAAAACGCCATCTTGGGGTTGCACTGAGTGGATAAATAAATGTGTTTTTCATTGTCAAATGATAAAAAAAGAGCTACGATATTTCTTTTAAGTTTCGCGCGCTCTGTCGACCAATCAGAGGCCGTACAAAGGAGGTGTGGCGTATGACATAAATGTACCCAATTATATCAGATGTTCCAAAGGTTTCAAAAAATTATTAACCTGGCAAAATTTTAAAACCCCGTTATAAGATTATAGATATATATATATATACATTTAGTGTCATTCGTATTCCAATTTTAGACTTTAGCGAAATCGATAAATTAATTAAAATGACAATTAAGAGATCAAAGTATAAATATTTGACTTGTAAAAGCAAAATCAAAACTTGTTAAATGGTGCTATATAATGCAATATACTTTTAATAAAAAAATTAAGTTTCATCAGTTAAAAATCAAAATATCTCCATATAGCTGAAACCGGTCATGTTTAATAATATAAAATATGTAGACATCTTATAGTCTGTAAAATCATGCAAAAAGCCTATTTCCTGATTCTATTTTTTGCAAATTTACTAAAACTGAATTCAAAATAAATAATCTACTAATTTAGTGTCAATTTCAGGATACTTCATTTTTATGAATACAATCAAATCACTGGCATTTAGTTTATGGGATTGCTCTTTTGTAAAAATTGTGGTCAAATTCACTTATAATTTATAGAGAATTGGTTGTCAAGCAATTGCTCAACCGGATGGGCATCCATCCGCCAAAATTAGGCAGATGTGGGAATTGAACCCATATTCCCCAGATGTGAAGCACGCATACTAACCTCTACACTACCGGGTACACAAAATTGATTACACATATCATAAAAAAAAAATTACAAAACATTGTTGTCTATTCATTTTTTACAATTTATTGAATGTACTTCAAAGGATTATAAAATTATTATTAAATGCTAATACAGATGTCACTATATTATATCATAATTATTTAAAATCCATGAATATTAAGGGAATGTGAGAAAAAACTGGGAATAGTAATAAATTAAGTATGAGATATTTTTTTTCCAAATGGAGACCATGTTCTTAATTATCACCATATTTCACAATACCTTTATCTTTTAGTTCCACTATTTCCGTGAATAATAGAAATGACAAAACAATCTCCAATGACGGAAAGCGACATCCAAAACTATATGATTATATTCAGTTAATCATAATAATGCAGTGACAAAGTGGTATTTTATCATGTGGAAATTTAAAAATCTAATATTTGCATATATATATTTATTTATTTATCATCGCTGCACGCCACCTACCTCCAATGCAAGTAAATTAATCATAGATAGTACTGAACTTACCTCTGGTGTACTGCAATTGATTAACATGATGTGGCAATTTTGCATATTAGAGATAATATTCATTATTACATCACATTGGAGCTTTTGCTTTTTTTTTATGTCAAAAACGAGAAGGATGTTTTTTCTTGTATCAAAAGATGTTAACAGTAGAGGAAAAATCAAGGATAGTTTCGACATCAAAAACTTAATTTCGCAAAATTTTCACATTTGAAGTAAGTGGCATGCAAAGACGATATATGATATATACTTTTAAAGCGGTATAACAAATGAATGATAAATAATTATACTACACTTTTGATAAAGAACTATTTTAACTTGTTATCACCATATTACTACTGTTTTGATGGATGAAAAATTTTCTTTTGATTTCATTGTAACCTGGATGAAATATTTAACAAATCTATTTTAAAAATGATTCATCATGTATCAAGGAAGTTCATCACAAAAAATCCACAGTAAAAACATCTTCACTATATATTCCCTGGCAAGACCACTGTTATTACAATAATTACAGTATAAATATTGTTTACTCATTTTATGCTACTGTCGTACTTTAACCTTTCCGGGAGTACGTTAATTGACGCTTGACTTGCTCTGGGGGTGAGTTCTTTTACATTACAATTTTATGTTTTTTTTTCGTGAAATCTGTGTGTTA
>JAGVSQ010001355.1:0-29949 GCA_022683975.1 Rhyacophila evoluta | reverse complement strand
TTAAGACCAGGTGTGAGGACGGGGCGGGTGGATGGTGGGCACTCTTATTAGTTAACATGCTGTATTGTTACTGATAATTTGAATATTATACCGAATTTCTAGCAGCACATCCCAATTCATTTAAAAAAATAAATATCATTATGTTATCCAAAGTGACTTCACTATTATTCGCAGGCTCTATTTGTATTATAATAACTTGGGAAATATCCCAGATTGTGAGTCGAACAACATCCGTACGACTCAAACTAAATTCTATTTATTTTCAGATATGAGGAAAATACTCAAAAGATACATAGACTATACCATGATAGACCAATGAGACCACAAAATTTGGTCGCATTCTATGCTGAGCATGTGATCCGGTCTGGTGGTGCGACACATCTTACTCCACCAAGAATATCAATATGCTCTGAGTTGCCATTGGATGTTGTAGGACTAATAATAATCTCTCTATTATTATTGTTTGGATTTGTGATTATAGCTTGTATGAAATGTTTCAAGAATACTAACCAATTATTAATAGACAGTAAGAAAGTAAGAGAAAAAAAGAACATATAATTTCTCATAAAATTGAATATCATACAAATAATCATATCCTATAATATGTATACTTTATGAATTGAATATATATCACCATGGTTGTCTAATTTAGGGTCCCTGGCACAAAATAGTTTGAGAATCCCTGGCTTAGAAGATCATCATTATGGAAATTACTGGTTTCTTAGTATCACATACACATTCACTTATTTTTTCTGTTTTCTTTTACAATAATCTTTACATTTTTTTTCTTATCCACGTTTCTTATCAAACACTTTCTGCAAGCAATAGAAATTGCTACAATGAGTAAAAATGGAGGCACTGACATCAGCACAAACACATCCAGAAGAAGTTCCGAGAGTCGGGATATCTTTGGTGGGGACAAATGAGAAGCACCTCCCGTCCTGATGACATGTTCTGCATAGAAATTCACCATATTCCGTGGGGTCTGTGGCCTGTCATGGTAAAGTTTGTGAAGTCGTTTAGCATTGTTAGTGTATCTGTAAAAAATATGAAAAGCACTTAAATTTGCAGTTGATTCTTGATTATTTATGATGATAGTATATATAAGTAAATATCATTAAAAATAATAAAGTAAAGATTGAATTCAAAAGTTTGTGTTAGCAAAAAAGCCAAAAAAAAAACATGTTTAAAATAAAAAACAACACTTATATTAAATGATATGATGGCTGATTTAAATTTGAGTCGTCATCAGAATAAACTTTCTTTGTTAACCCAGCTACTCAAGGAACCCAGAATGTTCTGCCATTTATTTACCTTGGGTTATTCAGCATTTCATCCAAGGCCCATGTTAATGAAGATTGAGTTAGATTTGTGTACTCAAATATAATACCGTGGCCTCTTTCTGCCACTCCTAAGGCATTGTGATTTTGATCCCCAAATATCGGCATCACCAGGAGTGGAACTCCATGATGCACGGCCTCTGTGCAACTGAGTAGACCACCATGTGAAATGAATAACTTTACATTAGGATGAGCTGGAAAAGATTTTTATTGGTGAATGATTTCATTGATGTGACAGAGATTCCTGAAGGCGCCATATGATCCATTTAAAAAGGAGATATGGCGGAAGAAGAAGAATGAGGTTTTTAGAGTTTTGAAATTACTGTTGAATTAAATATGAAGTTGGTGACAGTTGGATGGCTTAACCCTCAAAATAATAAATTACAGTGTACTCTCGTATATATTTACAAACTACATAGGGTATTTTTGAATCATAAAAAATCCTATATTTCACTTATTTACAATTATTATAATTTCAACAGTTAGGAACGGAATATCCATTTCTATAATATGGAAAAGGAAAAATTAATCATAATCGCTATACTACAGCTTGGCATGGATGCTGACCTTTCGCAAATCGCTTCAGTCCTCCCTATCTTGCGCTTAGTTGCGGTGATTGCTGATAGACATCAAGAATTTGTAGATATCTTTAATATTACATCCAACTACTTACAATACAATTTATTAGCACTGTTTTCCTTAAAGATCCTCAGTCTCTTCAAAGAATTGTTATTTTTGTAATAATATATCTAGCCCATTGGAATCTAACAAACTTTAACAAGCAATGTTTAGTATTTTATTCACTTTCACAGCTAGTAAATAAATAAAGATAAATTATGACAGAATTATTGATAGTACGCTTAACACTTTCGCGGACACGTATGCAATTGCAGTCATTTTTCGCCCGTTAAATGGGACACGTCTGCATATTCAGACATGTTTTTTTAAATCGCGTGTATTGAGTTTTATATGCAGGTTAGAACTTGTTGTCCCAAGACAATACCATTGGTCAGTCATTATGTCCCATTCTATTTAAGTGTCCGCGAAAGTGTTATGATGAACTCATTTGGCTAAATTTTCTTAGTATACCAAACATCATGATGTATTCTTTACTTTTGCAAAAGTGGTAAGTTTTCCGAAGCAAAAACATAGTAAAATATTATTCATAAATAGAAATAAGGTATGTGACACGCATTTGCTGTCTTTTTGATTAGAAACATTGAGTTACTGTTTTTTTGTCTATGAATCAAGACATATTAAGTAGTAATATAAAATATCATAAATGCTGTTTTCTCAAAATTTAACTGTTGCCATTAGCTGCGTTTTTGCTCGTGAGGTACGAAGGATGGTAACTGAATTTTTCACCTAGTATTGAAGCCTGTGGCATCCAATCCCTAATGATAACATTCAATGGTTTCCCTGGAAGATCTTCTTCAAACTTCCATAAAACAGTTTGCTTCAGTTTCGAAAGAGTCTTAAGTATATGTAATCGATTCTCGTCAGACATTTGTGAGCTCTTTAAATTACTTCCCATACTAAAGTAAACAACTCCGTGTTTTGCTGAATCCATGATTTTTTGCAAATCCTGAAAGAATAATAGAAATTAATAAAAATGATTGCATGTATAAATTGCTTTATCTTTTTCTGTATCATATTGTTAACTTTAATATTAAAGTGTTCATGGTGTTAACTTTAATATTAGATGTTCCAATAAATAACATGACTTGTCATGAAAATAAAAGGTATTCCATACCATTCTTACTTAAGTCAATGATGTATATTCTAGTGTTACCTGTGGTAGCGGTTCAATTTTACCAATATGGTATCCTCCAATTTCCACAACATTTGGCAACAAAGGCCTGGCGATACCGATTGAAGGGTGAGTATTGCTCAGAACAAGAGCGATTTTTGAACTCAATTTTTCAAATGGAACTCTTTTTGCTTCATCAGGGAATAGCTCTTCGTAAATGGCTTTTTGGAAGGGATTCATGAACCACCTTGAAAGAATACCATTTATTACTATCAATGAATTATTACAGTAATTGAGATTTAAGTAATTAGTCATCACGAACATGCTCCTAAACTGAAAAGCAAGTGGTTTAGTTGGCAAGTTAATATCTGAATGACATTTAAGATGATAATGATGTCATTAATAGCATCAACAGATGACTATTTACAGTAATCCCTACATTTCTGTGGTCCGTTTTAATGCCAATATCAAATAAATTACTTTAAAATTTACAACTCAAAACACAAACAATACACACGGTTGTTATTGGAATAATTCTGTTTTAATATAAGAGCAAGTATTGTATGCATTTTTTTATTATTAGTTTAAAAAACTATTTTCAATGAGATTACTAGACTTTTCTTCAATAATAAGGTTAGTCCAATCAAATTAATATTCAAATTGACATTGAATAAAATATAATATTAATAATTATGAAAATAAAATTAATTTATATAAAAAAATATATACTAAATTGTTGTTCCACTATTGATTTTTTTTAAAGTGTTTCGTGTGGTATTAAATTGACTGTACAATAAATTATTATAAATAAGTTACCAGCCAACAAACTCCTGTAAAACACCGATCCCTGTATTGACAGTCCTTTGCCAGAGGTTCATATTGCTTGTAAATAGTGAAAAAACATTTGGCACTGTTGCTGGAGAGGTGGGATTTCCAGTGAGGGTTGCTAGCCAACTCATCATGGATACTGGTGATATCAATATTAAGGGAGCATCGAATTTCACTGCAAATCTAATAAAACAGATTATGATAAAAGGCTTGTATTTTATATATTAACAACTCTAGGCTTAAGAATACTGATTTATGAAGATTGATTATAGCAAATGTCACAATTGAAGCCAGAGAAAATAAAAGCAAAACTAAATCTCAATTTCATCCATAAGATGATAAATAATCTAAAAATGTCTTGTTTTAGCTCACTCCTCAACTCCAACATAGATAGTTTAACTATTCATTGTTTAATGGATATGCCTCAGAAAGGATTTCCTAAGACAACAGTCGGAGTTCACATTACTAAAATATATTTAAATATTGTATACATATCGAAAATTAGACATTATTATAATTATTTGAATTTGAAAAAATTCAAAAACCCGGGCCCAATAGGTTGTGCGATGAGAAACAATTCTCATGAAAAACAAACTGTCAAGATAAGTCTTCATATTATGGACATCTAAATGCTTCGCATTTAGTGTGGATATGATTAATAGATATATAAAGATTTTCTCCTATTTCACTGTCTGTGTTGACAATTATGATTCACAAATTAATCTGTCATCCGGTTAACCAGCTACTGTAAATTAAGTCTACATTTTGATAATCATTCATTCATAATTTCATGTTTCAATTTAAACACCTCACCCAATAAAAATATCACTGAGGAAATGTTCCACTATCACCAAATCAAATTTCCCGTACTCTCCTGCCATTAACTTTTGCATTTCAGTGTTATGCAGAAGTAATTTTGTTATTGGACGCATAAGAGTTGTTAGTGTTTGCATCAGGGCTAACTTCGATTCACTTGTTGAGTTAAAATCCACTATTGAATTATCTGGAATACCAAATCTATACCATGTTCACAAAATACAAATAATTTAGAATTTAAAATCAATTTCCATCAAACACCATCAGTCAAAAATATTAAATACAAATATGTCATCTTGATTATACACCGTCTAGGCTTAACGCTGATCTATATTTGGTACTTTTACAAATGGCAACTTTGCAATCGTCTTGACGTTTCCTTTTTTCTTTTTCTTTAGGAACATATCAGTATTTTTTCATTTCAATATATTAGATATATAATTGATGAGCCTCTTCTTGATTAAAGAATTGGCATACAAGATATATCAGCTGTTATTTGTTATTATGTTGGACTTCAACACTGCATGCGATGATGACATATAATATTATATACTGTAATTCCATTCTCTTATAATCAGCAATCAGATGGCTTTAAAACAATAGCTCAGATACCTTCATATATTTACTTGTATGTATTTAAATGACATTTTTTTTTCATCTTATGCACATTTGATGGTTGGGCTATTCGACAAATAAATCCTAAAGTGATTATATGGCCAGGAAGGTACACTTATAAACTGGTTTCATTATACAGTGGTCACCTATGACATCACAAAGTAGGGTGAGTCCACTGGGCAGGATATGTCTTAATGATGAAAAATCTTACTGAGAGATTCAAGTAAGCTGGATACAAAAATGACAAGTGAAAGGCCAAAACTATGATGGTTGGACCATATAGAAAAAGACATGGAATCTAAGATAAAGAAAAATAAAAATAATTCCCACAGGGGGCTATGAACAACGTTGAATTTTTGTAATAATGTTTATCAAATTCTTTTTAGTTAATCGTCAAGTTTGAGCAACAGTTGTACATATTTGTAATCTTTGGATTTATTCAATTTAATTTTAAGGTTGAGTTATTGGGTGGAAATAATGTAAGAATGATCACAATGAACGGTAAATGGGAAATTTAATGCTTGTTAGCAGTTAGCAAGTAACGAATATTGCCAAATAAGTTGTTAACATAAATATATTCAATAAAATCAATCATACCATTAATTTCGAGCATCTCCTGAATTAAAATTTCATTATATAGTGGTCTTTTGGTTTTATAAGCAGCCACAAATGTAACCTAAAATTAAGAATTTTTGTATTAATCATTACATGTAAATATCTATAATGTATGATCATTTACACCAAATACTGCAAATATTTTATAAAATACATGATAATATATTGAAAAGAGTTTTGCCAATAATTTCTAATAGTATTTGACCTTTTACAACAAAATGTATGCATTTTTTTATTTACGTAGTGCGAAGCTACGCAAATACACAAGTGATAACAATTGTGAAGTGTATATTTTTAACTATAGCTATGACAATGATATAACAATTGAAACAACTATCAAAAAATCTTGTCTTGTGATGTATAAGCTATTCACAGTATTTTGTTTTTGTTAATTTTTCTCAAAACTGTACCATCCACAAGTTTGTTAGTTTTATTATATTTACTTCAACTGCAACTTCAACTTGAACTCCCACTATCAATACTAGTTTTTAATTATTTATATACATGATTCAAGTTCATGTTTGTGGGATATATATATATTTACTTAAAATATGTTTATGTAAACCAACCTCATGTTTATTTTCATATAGTATATCTGCGATAGCTTTGCCCAAATTGTAATGACTTCTAGCTGGAATAGGATTTATGACGAGAATTCGATAGCTTGCAATTTGAGTGCAGAAGAGTACTGATATAATCAGTAAAGATGAGAATAATCCCATTATTATTGGAGTTCTGTTAATGCAACTGTACAGAATGAACTTAAAAACAGTAATGGTTAAAATGTTGTATTTATTTTTCTAAACAATTTGGTATTTTGGCTATTCATTTTTATATTACAATTCTGGAATTATAATTAGTGAATAACTTCTGAACTACTGAGCCATAATTCGTTTTTGAATCAATCAACTCGTGACACTTTTTGAAGTACAAGTTACACATTTCCATATTCATAAATTTTAATTAACATAATTACGGTCCAAAACGTTTTAAAATTAAAACCAATTTAATGTAAAAATTATGAGTACTAACCACTACACCAAATAAATATTTGCTATGGTCGAAATTTTATTGTTCTGTGAATATTTTTTAGAAATAAGAGGTACACAGCAAATTTACTGTCATTTTGTGACAAATATTAATTATACTGTTACCTCTCCAGTAAATAATAATTTTGATTATTTTGTTTAGATAAAAATAACCCAACTTGTTCTGCAGTTATCACACAATTTGAATGAAGTACTAAAATAGATAAGATCAAATCTATTTATCAGTTCAGTGATAGTAGCTATCTTAAACTCGCAAAAAAATATTTATACATATAAATTGAGATACCTCAACAATTGAGTGTTTCTGTTGTTGCAAGCAAGCAAGTTGATCAATAATATTGCTTATCATGTTGACACAAATATATATCAGATTTTTAAATGTCAAAAACGTCTGGCATATAAAGGATCATAATACACATATTTGTTAAGCTACCTTCTTGCAACCATTTGGCATGTATTGAGTTTTGAGATTAGATACTTTTGATGTATATCATATAATAAGAAGATAAGAAATAATATTATGTTTAATTTGTTTACAAAAAAGGGTGTCACCTGATGTACCTCTTCTTCAAGCCAATCAGATTTTTAACCAATTATTACATACTATCTAAAGCAGGGGTGACTAAACGTTTTAGCTGCCGGGGAACATTGGAGATGAAAATTTGGCCACAGGCCACATTAAAAAGTTACTTATTTTTTAAGTTGAAGAGGGTTATTTTACAACTTTTTTAAGTAATATTTTTAAACCAAAAAAAAATGATATTTTCGTATATCAAAACATACAAAAAGCGACTACTTTCAGAATATCAAAATTTGAATACATGTTACCTTGACAAATTTGACGAAACAACTAATAAATGAGGAAAGAAATTGCAGATGTGACAAACGTTTCATTTGAGATTTATAGTTACATTATTAAAGACAAAACGCATGTTTGTCAGATTGGCAGCAAAAATATTGTATCGTTTTGCTAATACTTAATGAATGAGGGTCGTAAAATCAGCGTTGGATACTGAAGGTGAGATGTTATGACTTCATTAAGAATACGGAGGTAAAGGAGCCGACAGGGTACCCCCTTGTCACCTTAAAAGTCATGCAATGGTGCAAGAACTGACTGGGGCACATAGCCCACAATGCAGTTAGCTCCAGATGGCATGAACCCTATTTGTCTCTTCTTCCGACCAATGAAATTCTGGCATCCAATCAATCCGGGAGGATGCATGTCTGACGGATGAGATTTCTAGAGGTGCCATGTGGTCCATTTAGGGAGCGGATATAGCGGAAGAGACTACATGTATGTTTTTATAACATAATAGTTTTATCAATGTTTTAGTTTGTCATTGACAACCTGCCGCCATATAATCGATTGAACAAATTAAAAGACGACATGTTCATGCTTGTATTTTATTACTAAATAAATACACTCTACATTTCAATTACATTATATAACAACATTCTACACCAATAATATCAACTCTGTAATAAAAAAAATAGAGTTCAAGAGAATGTCAAGGCAAAAATCACACAGTTATATTGCTTCAAGGTAGAAATTTATACAAAATATAATTTAAAAAATAATATTATAAGGTATATGATATGAGAGGCTGTAAACTTCATTTCATACATGGCAAAAATAATTGACTCATTTAAGGAATAGTACACCAACTCGAAAATGTTTCACAAAAACAATTTTCACAATTTGGATCACAAATTTATAGCTGTATTTGTTCAAATATTGTGTGATATTTATAGAAGAAATAATAAGAAACATTTGTTTTTCCAGATCATTATTTATATTCAGGGCCGCGCCATTCTAATTTTCAGATTGTGCGCCCCACTGGGCGTCTTTTTAAAAGAACAGTGAAATAAATTAACCAGTATTTTCTAAGTGCAATAATATTTTCAATTAAAACAAGTGTACTGAGTAAAATATAAGATACTTATCCAAAATACTTAGGAAAAGGCTGGAAAGTTAAATATATGCAATATTAAAACAGATGGTTCAAAAAACTTTTTGCACAAGAGCGCTACCTACCCACAGCGCGGCACTGATTATATAATATATATATATTTTTTTGTTATTGTTAACAGATGTAATTTATAAAAAAAATGTATGAAGCAAATTATTTTGATTTGGTTTGCTATTCCGCAAAATAGTCGGTTTCATATGGCATGTGATTGGAATGTGATCGGTTGATCCACATGGAATGTAGAAATTATAAAATAATAATACTGTAAAACAAATATCGACACAGCCATTTTATTATAAATGTATTAGTCGAAGATTTTAGAATATTTTATATTTTTAGGTAGACTACAGCGAAAATATTAATAATGGTTATATTTTCAAAATTCATATGCACTAAGCATTTGCACACCAAAAAAGGCGATGTGCTTAAAAAGATTGTTAATCATTCGTTCAGCCCTTTGTCTGTGGAAAAGTAGAGTAATTAACATTACAAGCATCCTTACCCTGTATCCAAGTACATACTATATTAATAACTGGAATTTACTTGGTACAACTCTATGATACTAGCAAATATTAACTCTACTGTTTCCCATACACTTCACAAAAACACTCTTGTCTGTCGTTATACCATGCTAATTGATTATCTTTGATCTAACTAGGAATTGAACTCTTGAACATGAGTTCTACGCCAACAATGATATGGTGGCGATGTTTCTTTTTGTTATTGATTTGATATTAAATTATGTTGCTGTTGTAAATTAAGTTGTAGATGTAGATGAGTTAAGCCTGCTTGCCTTCGGCTTCGAGCCTCTTCTTCATGGACTCTGGCATTTCTGGTGGTGGTGGTCTGGGCATGCGAAGGTATACCTAAATAATAAAAGCAACCAATTACTAATCAATAGGTTTAAGTTAAAACCATAAGAGAATTTGTGCTCTATATATAAATGCTTCAAATGTTAATAAAAAACTAAAATATTGATTTCCTTAAATGACTCGCCATGATCTCCAGTTTTCAAACGAACAAAATAGTGTAACAGATGTGAAGTATTATTTTCACCCGATACATTCAATTCTAATTTTAAGAATAAAATGGGGTTCAGAATCAGTTTCAAATATAATAAGATAAACATAAAATAAATGCATAAGATGAAACACTCTTGGTAGGACTGCCAAATTTAAATAATAAAAATTGTTGTCCATTCAATCAGTCAGTATGGATGATAAGTGAACTTAAATTTACCTTGACACCATCGTAGATGAACCACTGCAGAGCGGTCAGAGTACCAATCATGACAATCCTGGGGCCAAGTCCTTTCCACACTCCCGACCAACCCAGTTTGCCGACGATACTTCCAATGGTGGATGAACTATCCTGTTAAAAATAAATAAACCATATTGTTATTCCCTTGTAGAATTTTTAATAAGATTGTTATCAATTATTTTTCTATTGGTTAACAATCTGCCTAACATTATTAGCACATGTATGTAAACGGCTGCAAAGGTTGAAGATACCCAGTTATAGAAGTAAATTAATAATATATAAAACACCAGTGTCACCTAGATGAATTGATTGGTGAGAGCACAAAGTTTGGCAGCGGAGATAAAATAGATTTAATTGAAAAATGCAACAATGGATGCGTTGCTTACTAAATACTCGAAAACCAATCTGAAAAAATAGGGCCCATATGGTCCACGTATGGAACATATATACATGATTAAAAGTACATGTCTACTCGTATATAAAACCTTATTAAGCAGGTTTTCACTGTTGGTAGTGCCTAATCAATAATAAATTTAATAAATAAGCATGTGTGTTTGAACGACTGGCAATCATTTAAAAAAATCTGTCAAGAATGAATAATTACAATAAATTATTATTTTTAGAGCTTTTATTTTTAGCCTTGGCGAACAATCTTTGTCCACTGATTACTCTTGTAACCTCACACAAGATATCATAACTGCATACCTAATTCTACAAAACGCATGAATGAGATAGTACCTGGTTCAGCTTGGAGACCACAGTATCGGCAGGATGAGAAACAATGGCACAGAAGACACCAGCAATATAACCAGCAGCGAATGTCACCACCAACTGCTCTCCCTTTGAGCACTGGTCACGGGGCTTAGGGACGACAAACCTGACAAAAATCATTAATTTATAAGCACATATGTTTTCATGGTATTTTGCTTCTGCTGATAATTATATTTTTCAACTTTTGTATTTTTTCATTAGATAATCAATACTGATAGTGTGGGGAATTGTGTATTCTTACTTGTATAGGAGCTCGACGGTCTTTTCAAAGCAGGCGAACTTCATCATGGTGTAAGGGATCTGCCTGAGCCAGAGAGGAACCAGTCCTTTGTAGAAGGTTGATAAACCCTCTTGCTTGATCATCTTGGGAAGAGCCTCACGCAGGTTGTTGGCAAAACCGGGCATGGTTTGAATACGCACCTGAAATATAAATCTATCAATTGTATATCTATTTCAACAGACCTCTATATAATATTATTGACCTGATTATTATAAAATAAAGGTTTTCTTTTTTTTTACATTCAGTCTTTTCACCCAATTCCGTACAGACATATGTTTGAATTTGGCTGTTTTGAGTTACGAATGAATTAAACTACATTATTGTTCCTTATCCTAGGAGAACACCGAAATATAATTTCAGTATTCTTTTAAATGAATTGAGTAAAATATAGAGAAGAATACTCCAGTAACTATGATACAACAGTGTCCTTAAATCTTTAAGAACCCTTAATATAAGAAATGAACACTGTTTAACATAGAAATCAAGTACATAGATATGGATCAAAAAGTTTATTTTTGCTTTCCTAGAAAACAGACAATTTTCACATACAACGATTTTTATCGTTTGTCTTATATTATTCGAATATCATTTGAATCATTATTCATTATTATTTTTATTAAATTAGTAATGTTTGGAAAATTTTTAATTAAAATTTGTAAAAAGGTAATAAAAATACAGTGCAAGGATGACATATTATTGATGGCTCTGTAAGCATGATTTACCTTAATAGCTTCCATTGGAGAAAGAGCAATGTCGGCGAAGAACTCAGCTGATGCCGAAGCAGCCAAATAGAGAAGTGTGCGGTTCGTGTAAGCAGTTTCTTCCGAGAGCATGCCGGCGTATTGTACTTTGAAATATTCGTAGAGACCGAATTTGCACAAGCCCTAAGAAAAGAAATTAATATGTATCTTTTAATTTATTTATGCGAATTATTTCGTACTTGAAACAGACTTTGTAAATCTCATTCGCTAGATTGCCAATGGTAAGTAACAACATTTCTTTGTCTGGTAAACTCAATATTATTACTGGCGCAGCCATACTATATTGATATAAATAAATATTTTTTATTGTGTCTTTCTTAAATTCAATTACAGTGGAAATTGATCAACATGAAAAAATGTAAGAAAAACTGGGTAACATGAAATAATACTGTGGTTCCGACGAAATCTATATAATTTCATACATTTTTTCTTGTTGACGCATCTCGAACGAACAAAATGAATCTATTGTCAGCAGCCGCATCATCACCCAAATGTTTTACCCTTTATCTATAATTTTCAAACAATAATTCTTAGGTACTACTTGTCTTTAGGTAAAGGCATTGCCAATTATGAAACGTCAGTTTGACTTCGATCTTGAATATGAAATTCTTTCATTCAATATTTCGGTCCCCTCAGTTTCATGTTAAACTATTTTCACAGTAGTTCTAGTTTAACATTATATTTTTCTGGATATAATATGTTGAAAAATGTGAAATGATCTACCTGTGCAGAGTATCCAAATAGGGTGGGCACCCATCCTTTGGCAAGACCACGCATACCCTCCTCTTTGACAGAAACTTTGAATCCATTAATGACGTTCTTGTACTTGTCAGAGTCAACTTGGAGACGACACTTCACCAGATCAAGTGGTACTATGGCGGTGTGAGTAAGTCCTGAAATGAGTAGTCAATGAGTACATCTTCTTTTTTTAAGATTGCTTCCAAAATGAAGCATATAAATATCATATTTCAGCAACAAAAGGATTAGCAAGCAAGAGTAAAAAAGTGCTAATGTACAATTACTAACATAGTCAAATCCCATTACAACAAAACTCGTGGAACCACCCGTTTTGTCTAGAAATAGTTATACTAGAACTGGAAAGGAATGTAAAAGAGGTATACCCTATTTCCAGTCCGCCATGATATGTTCGATATACTGTAAATTTCATTATTTCAGTATTCGCTATAATGGGATTTGACTGTATTTCCCTTCAATTATTATCAGAAAATGACATTATTGGATAAATGAATAAAAGTGAAGCAATCCCTCTATAACATTGAAGGTGTAAATAGAAATTAGTTGATAAATTATCTTACCACAAGATAAAATTCCACCGAGTCCACAAAGCAGAAAATATTTATTGGAGCCAAATTCACACGAGTCTCCTTGAGCTCCAGCTGCGGTTGAAGCTGCAGCAATGTGTCTGCCCTGTCAAGTGGTAATTATATAACAAGGTTAGAAGTCGAGCATAAATTTTATTTTGAACAATTCTGGCAAAATTGTTTCGATTGTCTGGGATTACCAAACCTCAAATATTTCGCGGTACCTTTAAAATATTTTGAAAACATCTATCCTGTTTAGCGCAAATGGGTTTGACGTGAAAAATATTAACATATTAAACAAATTGTTACTTACAGGAACTAAAGCCCTAGCTAGGTTTTCCCTGGAAGCACCCTGCTGCTGACATTGAGCCGTGGAAAGGGGTCCCTTGAAAGGGGAGCCTCGGGCCAAATCCACCAACGAGGAGAACATTGTCGCTGGAAAATAATTAAAATTTAATCATACGCACTAGGTTTAGAACGCTTTATTAGCAAAGGGACTCTATATATTAGATTAATTCAAGCAATATGTCGTACCTTTGCTAGGTTATAATTTGGGTTGCAAAATCAAACTGTCTATTAAATATATTTTCGATTGAATAAACATCACACAATAGGTGATACAATATTATTTCATTTAAAGCTTACGTAATTTTTCAAGTTGAAGAAACGGAAAACCGAAAGATTTAACTTTCTACCTCTAATTTAATTTTTCCGTTTAACGCTGATTTGATTAGCGAGGTGGACTGTGGAACGAGGCGGTGTCACAATGACAGCTGAAGTGTTGCCTACCCATAGTTACATAATTCTCCACTGAAAAATATGAATTTCAGCACAAAGTCAAAATCACTTCCGTGGGCATATCCGTTTTTATAACCATTTCCTGATTCGAAAATTTATATATGCATTGTATTTAACATTCATTTTCACAAACATAAAATCGTTTATACAACCTATACAACATCACAATATTAACAACGAATTATTAATTTTGTTCTCTCACTTTTAGGACTTGATTTTTTATAAATCATTATTTTTTTTGAGCATGAATGAATTTTTGCAAATAAATTATGTGATTTAATTTAATTATCAAGACTATGATACTCTTTATCATTATTAACTATGGAATATAAAATTTGTATTGAAAGTGGGAAAAAATATAATAATATCAATACGACGTTTCAATACATCATTAATACTTACTTTTTCTTAAATAATACAAATATAAGAGGCTTTAATTTTTGCTAGTATTTTGAAGATGCTAAGCAATTAATTTATTATTTATGTTAGCAATATCAAGATATTTATATCACAAAGAATCAGGAGCAAACTTCTTTCACTATCAATCCCATAGATTAGTTACCAGTATTCGGATACAAAACAGGAACAACGAAGAGAATACATAAAAATCAATAAAGGAATCATAATCTTCAATGTTCTTTATCTTGATGGTTGTAGTATAGATAAGTGCTTGTGAATTAAAGTATCAAAGGTTGTAAGTTTATCCTGCAGATCGTCGCCACAATAGCGGCATTTTTTCTTGTAGTGTTGCAAAATTTTGGAAAAAAGGGTGTCAATTACCGTAAAATCTAAATGATAATACGCATGTTTGATTTAATGTAAAAAACTTCCGATAAGTAAAAAAATCGTATATTTAACCTACACACATGTAATTTTTTTTTTTTTTAATTAACGAATACATTGATTTGACATAAAAGAAAACCTCATTGCTTACTGAGAGCATAGAATATTCATCTGACCTCCGTGCAGGTTACTACGCAGTTATTAATTCCTTGCCTTGCTTCACCCTTTATCAACAGTTGGAAGTTGCAGGCTCGTACGCGTCGTATGGATCAATACTTAGGACAGAGGGAAGTATTTCGGCCGTATGTGCATTACTCGCCACTAACGAAACAACAATAAAGAGATTTGTTGAGCTCATACTGTAGTAAAATAATAAATCAGCACGATTTGTTAAGCTTGTCAAAAAAGAATCTTTTACGCGTGCATAAAAAGTGCATAGGATGTTTAAAGTGCTGAGATTTTACAGTAAATCTTCACATTGCAGATGTTTTGTAGATATAATTTTACTTCACATTCCGAGTAGATAATAGTTAATAAGTAGTGCAACAATATTTCTCGGCAGAAACTTTCAAACTGAGCGAATAGGCAAATCGGAAATTGAGGCTCTGCCATAACATGGCATAAGGTCCACATAATCCATCCTAAATAAATATTACAATATACAAATATACAAAGAACGTTACAATCTAAAACATGATGATGGACAATGGCATGTACAATGAATTCAAATAAATAAAAATGAAACAATATTTTGTTTTAGGTGTGTATTTTCTTTAATACTTTCTAAAAATAATAATAAATAACAACAGTTCCACGTCAATAATATCGTTTCTTTGGAATCAAAAAAATATTACTAAAATAAATTTCATTACAATAAAATATACATTTCAGATAAATAATTTGTACAAAATAAAATTGAGAAAAAATAAATAAGTCAGCTGCCAGCTCATAAAATAAATAAAAAAATAGTAATTTAAATTACAAAAAATATGTACATTATATAAGAGGCTGGCAGTTACTTTACCAACTGTGGCAACTCCTTCAATAATTTAAACATTTAACATAGTGTTGTGACTATAATTTCATTTATGGCGGGTTTTACACTGGAACGTGATTGATTGGTCTGCGGAGACCATTTACATTAAAAAATAATAATACCGTAAGCGCAATAGACAATTTTTTAAAAACCATCATGCTTTATTGTTATTTTTCAATTTTTTTTTAACAAATTACAATTGAACTAGATTTAGATATTCTTAGGTGTGATCCTTTTAATATCTCGATGATCAGTTTTGTTCTTTTTGGTGATGAGTTTTTTCTTTGAGATGACTTAAGCCTGCTTGCCTTCGGCTTCGAGCCTCTTCTTCATGGACTCGGGCATTTCTGGTGGTGGTGGTCTGGGCATGCGAAGATATACCTAAATAAATTTAAAAAAAAAACAGTTAATATCACATTTGTAATCAATCTTGATACTGTGTATTATTTTATAAACCTAAATTTTGGTGTACTCTAATATATTGATAAAATACAATAATAATAAATAAAACAAAATAATGATTAGCATGAAAAGCATCCAAGAATAAACATCCATATTGATTTTTTGTAATTGAAACGGATTCAAATTTGTTTTTCATTCATATTGTCATTATTTTGTTTTTATGTATTTTAAATATTGTCATTATCATATTTTCGAAGTTTTCCTGTATCCATATTTGAAACCAAATGTATGTAATTCTATTTTGCACATCAATATTTTTATTGGTATTCAGTGGATATAAAATAAGTCCCACTAATATTACAGATACAATAAATTAAAAGAAGACAAATATGATTTCTACATGTTCTTCATTATTCACAAATAAACGAGTCACCGTGTAGAAAAAAGCACTCTAGATTCATGACTAACGGTAAAAGTAACATTTAGCGTGTGAAATTAAATTAGCTTAGCTCATTTAAAAGATTAAACTTTACTTTCACCGTATTCATCCAGAATACTTTTTGCAACTTGGCGACTCAAAAAAATGTGAAATTTTTATGATTTCATCAGATCAGTGCTGTGTGTCTGTGTCCTTAGTCACATAGTTCTCACATTTTTCCTTGATAAGAGAAATTAATACCGCATCATTTCACCTACGCACCATGGTGTTTTAATTGACGTGGGCAACGTCCAAATAATATAAATAATACAGGAAGGAGCGCAATCAAGTTAGGTAACTTTCTAGTGTGTATGTTGTAAAACATGATGAAAATCAAGTAATATTCACCTTGACAGCATCATAAATGAACCATTGCAGAGCGGTCAATGTACCGATCATGACAATCCTAGGAGCAAGTCCCTTCCACACTCCTGCCCATCCAAGCTTGCTAACAATTCCACCAGCAGTGGCTGAGCTATCCTGTAAAAATTAGGAGATATTGCATTAATTTAATTCTCTCTAGAATTTCAATAAAGTTTCAATAACTATGTGAAATACAATCAAAATATCTCAAAAGAAATATGGCACTCCACGTGCTCTATTAATAATAATATCAAAAAATGAATTCATAGATTCTTTATCTTTAAATATAATAAAATTAAATTTCCACAATAAAGATTTATTAAATAGAAGACATAACAGATATTTTATTAAAACTTGAATAAGGCTCATGTGAATAGTTTTCACGTTTGAGTGAAAAGTTTACAATGGAGGCATTGTTTTAATATATGGATGAGTATACCTGGTTAAGTTTGGAGACAACGGTATCAGCAGGATGTGAGACAATGGCACAGAAGACACCAGCAATATAACCAGCAGCGAATGTCACCACCAACTGCTCTCCCTTCGAGCACTGGTCACGGGGTTTAGGGACGACAAACCTGACAAAAATCATTGATTCATAAGCACATATTTTTTAATGGTATTTTGCTTCTGCTGATAATTATATATTTTCAATATTTGTATTTTTTTATTAGATAACCAATACACCTGATGGTGTGGGGAATTGTGTATTCTTACTTGTATAGGAGCTCGACAGTTTTTTCAAAGCAGGCGAACTTCATCATAGTGTAAGGGATCTGCCTGAGCCAGAGGGGTACCAATCCTTTGTAGAAGGTCATTACACCATCTTGCTTGATCATCTTGGGAAGGGCCTCACGCAGATTGCTGGCAAAACCAGGCATGGTTTGGATACGGACCTAAGCATATAAATTATAATTTTAATGTACTCAATACCGAATGAAAACTATATACATACAACTAGATAGAAATATAATAGAATAGAATAATCAAGCATTTTCGTAAGGCATGAATTCATCTGTTTAAATAATTTTAAATCCTTATCCATTTTCCAAATTCACAGAAATGAGTCATATGGGTATCAGACTTAATAGACAGAACTATTGCTACTGGCAACAAAGTCAATTTCAAGACTTATAGTTACATAACACTAAAAATGAATTTTCGTGGAAATTTAATATAAATAATATTTGAATTGACAAATATATATTAAAATGTTTTCTTAAATACCATTCATATTTTATGGTTTAATAAGATGGATTTTGGTTGAATTCTCTGCTACATATATTTTTCAAATATTGTTTGTCTCGTTAACTTCTGGTCATTCATTCTATTGTATTTCTGATTATGAATGTTTTTTGTTATTGAATTTTTATTTCAAATTATTGTGAATAACTTATAGTTACAATATTAATCAGTGGTCAACATGTTGTTATATGTTTGTTATATTCAAACAAGAAAAAAATGTTATACCTTGGCGGCCTCCATGGGAGACAGGGCAATATCGGCGAAGAACTCAGCTGATGCTGAAGCTGCCAAATAGAGAAGTGTGCGGTAGGTGTAAGCTGTCTCTTCTGAGATCATGCTAGCGTATTGTACTTTGAAAACTTCATAAAGACCGAATTTGCACATACCCTGAAAGGTGAGATAAAAATTGTTATTAGCATTGTAATACATAGATTTTTGTTGCAATTTATCTTTATTTTCCTACTTTACAGCTTTAATTTTGTTAAAATCCACCTATATGTTAATTAATTTATGTGTTTCATGATATGATACATCAAATCATAATTCAAACCGAATGTTTCTTTCAGTTTTATTCTTCATAAACTAAAATTTTCAATTAAATAGACAAAAGTGATTACACCGTTAATATCTTTAAAATATTTTATAAATTGTTACCTGGGCAGAGTATCCAAAGAAGGTGGGGGCCCACCCTTTGGCGAGACCGCGCATACCCTCCTCCTTGACAGATACTTTGAATCCATTGACGACATTCTTGTATTTATCGGGGTCTACTTGGAGTCGGCACTTAACCAGATCGAGGGGTACCACGGCAGTATGAGTAATTCCTGCAGTGAGACATTGAATAGTTTGTCATGAATTTATGCTACACTGAATTAAGCTAGGGAAAAAACTTCAATCCAGAAATATATATGTACAGGATGTCGCAAAATGATCTGACATTTTAAATTTGCGGCCATTTTTTATTCGTGAAATTTTCACGCCCTCTATGGATACGTAAAATATTATTTTAAGAACATCAAAATGTATTTTTTTTCATGTAGATATTACATGTGAAAAAAATCATATTAATGTTTTGGTTATGTATAGCCCGATTTAAAAAAAATATGTATGAAATTGGACATAATCCAAAGCCCTTACACAATACATCAAATGGTCCACATCACGTTACGTGTCAAAAACCATTCACACACTGTGACGGTAGTATTTTGGCAGCCATGAGTCGTATCTTGACCTCCGTGAATATATCTATTTCGGTCGTGACTACAACTAGTTTACGTCAATTATTTGCTCTTGGTACAGTTGGCAGGTTGCCAAAATATCTGCATTTCACCCGTTTTAAGAATGGACTAAGAAACGGGTTCAGGGTGTGACATTGTACATAGCATTACAAGATTTGACTTTGATACAAATAAATTGATCATTGCTTTTTTTTTATTGAATAACTGACATTTTTGTTGAGAAATTAAAAAAAACAAATGTCTAATGTGGATGTATTATATATAACCGATTTTTACTCACTGCCCACATATACTCTATTCACAGGTAGATGTCAAATATTTTAACAAACAATTTAAAATAACTAATAAAAAATATTTGAAACGAATCCACTCCCTTTTTAAGTTTTTTGGTTAATACATGTGTTAAAATAATAAAAGGACATGTTATTTTATTTAGAATCACTTAATGTCATGTCTCTAATAGTTCCTGATTATCTGTCATTCTTTTTTAGATAGCAAACATGACTATGTTTTACAAATTGGCCATTACGTAACTATTATATTGATTTACAACGAAACCTTATAATTATATTCGACCTAACATTGAGACAAAAATGGCAGATGTTAAATTAAATTTCGTATTATAATCCTATTCCATGAGTCCTTGATAATGATTGATAAGATAATACATGTTATTTGTGCATCTATTATCAATTGTTCCCAATCAAGTTGATAACATGATATGCAAAAATAGTAATTATGTTCACTCCACTATCACTTAACTAATTCAGTCATATTAATGGATAAAGCAAATTTTTTTATTATCTGCGTATTTGTGACGCTTTTAATCATCACGGTAATACTTTAGCTGTAAGAGTCAATTTGAGTGTTGGAATGAAACCCAGAGATATTGAAATATTACATTACTTTATATTATTTATTACACGTGAAAATATTCATAATATAATACGCAAATTAGAGTTTTTGCATCAACAATATAAGAACATGGGTAAGCTGGAGTTTCATATTTTTTTTTTTTGTTCGGGAATCTATTGCCTGTTTTAACTTTGGAACCGAGCCATGAATTCAAATAAACATGTGCATCTTAACACAATTATGTTACACACACCTGTAGATCATGAAATAAAAACAAAATGTGCATACAATAAACACAACAGCCATATATAATTGATAATGGTATGAATATTGAAATCTTCAGTGTGCCCATACTTATAAAAATGACTAATTAGTTAAGCTTATTATGACAATGGAAAATGAAAAAATAATATACTTTTAAATGGAGTGATTTTGTAATAGTCTAAGCATTATGTCTTACCGCAGGATAGGATTCCACCGAGACCACACAGCATGAAGTATTTGTTGGAGCCAAACTCACATGAGTCACCTTGGGCTCCCGAGGGGGTAGCAGCAGCGGCAATGTGTCTGCCCTATAAACCAAATCAACACACATTACAACAATTCAATTAAACAGATATTAAAATATTGAAAGAGCAGTTTAAAGCTAAGGACAGTTGGAATATAATAATCAGTTGTTACAAAAATCTCTATGAAACCTAGTTAGAATTTTGAAGTCATAAAGAAATAATATTTGACAGAATACACATATAAATTCATGAATTCTGGAATAATTTGATGGACTACTTACAGGAACCAAAGCCTTAGCAAGGCTGTCCCTGTTGGCCTCTTGCTGTTGGCATTGAGCGGTTGAAAGAGGACCCTTGAAAGGGGAGCCTCTGGCCAAATCCACGAACGATGAGAACATTGCCGCGCTTAATTACTGAAAATATAAACACAAATTAGTTATTATAGTATTTATTACATTTATAATGGATTTCCAAATAATTTGTGATTAAGACACATAAGAAAGTGACAAGTATCATTTTATATGAAGAAATCTATCAATGTTGTATATATTTGAATTATCGATAAATCGAAAAATTGGATATCTTAATACAGTTTGTCCACAAAGTTTTATATGAAAGAAGAACTATTTATTTATGTATTTCAATTTAAATAATATTTCGAGAATTTCCCAAACCAATAAATCATACGGGAATTCACATAGATATACGTATGAGTAAACAGTGATTGGCATTAGTAAATCGAGAATTGTATTTCGACTTTATATTCATTGTAGGTATGTTTGTCAGACATCTATTTTTTTCAGCTATCAATGTTTTGTGCCAAGCATACATAAAATAGTATTACAATACATTTGAATACGGCTGACTTTTTAATAATATGTCTATTTTAAGACCAAAAATATTTGATGTGCACACATTTAACACTGCAATTTAAAATTACTTATTATTTCATTTCTGTTTATGACGTAATTTTTCATTTAACAGATGTTAAATGATATTCTTTGAGAATCCAGTTCAGCTAATGTGCTGATAAAATTATGTCCTCAAAACACTGATAGACTATTATTGTTTTGATAACTGTAATATACACATTAAATTTATTCAGTCATAAAAGAAAAAAATACATTTTAACACACCTAAATGATTTTACTATCATAAAGTTCCTTATTTTCTCCTAAAATTCCTATTGAAATATGACATTTGAAATGCAAAACCAAAAAAACTGTTTTCTCGTAAAAATTAAAGCTTTTGACAATTATTAAAAGAAAGATAAAATATATAACACCGAAAATAGAATCAAACTAATAAATTAAAGCTAAAACTTCCAAAGTCTTTGAGAAAATATGTTATCTTTCTAACAATTTGACCGCGTGTAAAGATATTATTTTATAGAAAGAGAAAACCAACATACTTAAAATATATGTACGACTACAATATCCAATAATTAATGACTTCAACCTTGTCTGAATGAAGGATTTCCCTTTTTGGTTTGTAAACAAGTTCTATTTGCATTTATGTCTACCCTTTCCCATAGCTGGGTATTTTATATTATAGTTAGGATCGCATTATGCTGTACTTTGAAGTAATACAGTTGAAGATTGACAGTTACAGTAATACAATCTCTGAATCATCTGCGAGATAAGTAAATAAATGAAACAATCGGCCTTATCCATTGGTTTCAATCAACATATAAAATATTTATGAGATTCACATACAGGCAGATATTTGACTGAAATCAGGATAGTAAACATGACATTCGGAAACCATGAATAACACAGCCATATTCAAGGCTGGTTTTTACAAATGGATTGTTCTGTTATAGGATAAAAATGTTAAAATCTTAAAATATATATATCAGAGATTTGTATGGACAACTGACCGTTAGTCTACCGAGGCAGATGGAACAGTAATTTATTCAAAAGTTTGCCCTAAGCATTAATATAATAATATTAAATTACATTATCATACTAATTTATTTTTAAACCATGTTCGTTCCCAAAGTAGAAGATATGGATCTACACAGTATGAAGATATCCTGTCTGAAATTGGAGTGTATAGATCTCCGTAATGTGAAGACGTCGTGACAGGTTATTTTTCACGAGAATTGTTGTCAGACAATTGCTCAACCCTCAAACTAGTTTCCATACTGTATATGCTTTCACTTCTTATGGCTCGGTCTGGCAAAGTATGTTTTCAAATGAAAACAAAATAGCTTAAATCACCCCTCTTTACTAGATAGGACATTATTGCTATAAACTATATCAATCAAATGGAAAGTAAATTGTAGTGCCGATTTATAACAAAGCTCAGAATAAATTTATTATTTTTTCTTCTATTTCAAGACATTCAATTAATTTGTGGTATTAAAGGTTTGATTTCATCCTTGCTGAGTATAATATCTTTGGAGTTTTTTAGTAAGTAATCAAGTAACTGGAGACGTTATTCATAGGATGATAATACTTTATTATAGGTATAGTCAAGGCCTTCATAAAAAGTAAATATGAAATACTCTATGAAGATGTTAACAGCTCACTAGTATTGATTTAATAATTAAGATAAATTTAGATTATGAAATGACATTTGTTGAACTGATATTAATAATATTATTAATTAAAATATGATGATAACAGAAACAGAAACCATACTATCTATTACTATATGAATTGATACATTGCTTTTACCATTACAAATCTACATGTTTTTCCTATCTAAATCTTACAATCAAAATATTTCCCTAAAATCGTATAAAACTTATTATCTATGAATAAATCTATGGTTATTTTCAAATCACATTCACACCGAGATGAAATAATATTAATATTCTTTTTTTTTAATGTTAGAGAATAATAAATTTCAACTAGATTAAAAGATATTTATAAAACTAAAACACAGCTGTTTAAAGGTCAATCTTCTGGTTGGTCATTATAACACGTACAAATAATGTTTTAACATCGATGTTAAGAGAGAGAGAGCTTTATATCAAAAATATTTATCATAAAGATTATACTAAAATAAGTTTATAATCAATACTCATTTTGCGTAGTTTCGGTAAATACATTAAACCGAAATATTTATTGAAAATCAGAGACTATTTGAAAATTATATACGGTTTACTGTCATCAAATTACCAATATATTGGTATAATATTTAATAACCTGCATTTATTCAATTCCTAGTTATATTTCCGATTGTGCCGTAAAAACGAACCTTATTCCCTTACCTTATTTCACAAACACGATTTCGACGTTATGTCAGTAATTCGTTATGAGATAAAGCACTCGTGCGCTGCGTTGTGTACAATTAACTAAATTATATTTATCTTGATAACCAAAGCATAATGCAAATAACTGCCCATGCCCAGGATGAGATCGATCATGACATTGGACTGTGTCAACCCGTAAATTGGATGCAATTTTCCGAAATAAGCATTACATTGTAACAACTGAAACTAACGAGAGGTTTGTCAATTTAATCTTAACTATATTTAACAATCCCAAATAACTGTTATCATTGAAAATTACGTAATTTTAGCGCATAGAATTGTGTCAAGATTACTTAACTGGAGCACATATTCCTCGGTGGAAAAAGCTAAAAATTATCATATGCAAAAAAGATTATCGATAAACTATGAAAACAGAAAATTCGATGAGGTTATAAATCACATTATGAATAAATTCAAATTGTACTTACTTAATTCTAAATGGGTAAAAGTAGGAGAACCCCGACGAGGGTTTGAGCCGCGGATTGGAAACTGATCTCAAAGGGAGCTAGCGGCCAATCGAATCGGCCGTCAGGAGGAAGTTATATAATACAATGTTGCTACTTCGATACATTTCATTCCTAAATTCATATTTCGCGCAAAATATTTAAAAAATATATATTCGACCTTTGGTACTTACGAATAACAATAAAATATAAGTGTTTCAAAATTGGTTTTCTCTGTCAAAATATATTTTAAGCAATTGAAAATATCATGACTAAAACTATATTGGAATCGTTATGAATACATTTTTTATTTTATACTAAAATCCAAATTATTAAAAAGAAAACATCTTGATAGAGAAATAATATTTTTTTTTTGTAATGGTTTTTGAAAAAATGGATGCATTGTACTTATTTAAATTTTTCAATCTCTCTGCAGTCAACACATAGAATTTTTACATCTTGAACTAGGATAATTTTTTTAACTAGCAACATTTCAATTGTGTCACATGCATTGCAGTTTTCCCGATTTTTTTGTTATGTAACGGCGATTATGGTCGTATATTAGTTTATTTAACCAGCGAAATATACGTTTTTCATTTTATTGGGGACAAAAATTTACCAATAAAAAATCAATAATATTTAAGATGTTTTATTAAAAAATACATCATAGCAAATATAAGATAAAATAACAATTTATTGATAGAACAAAGACCATTTTCCCCAAAAAATCTATCTTTAAAAGAATCAAAGGAGAAAAGTCTAAGCGGTTTTGTCTTAAATTCCATACTTTTTTTAACAAAACTTGTAAAACTTTATGTATTTATGATACTATTCAAACTGCAACATTTATGATTCACACACGAATGAATGTACACGATTGTGGTCAATAATTAATATAAAATTACAATTATTTCATTGATTCAGTAAACATTCAAGGATAAAGAATTTCAACTTAATATACAATTCAATTATAATGGGAGAGAATAAAACTTCAAATGAAATATACTATTTTGTTTAATATCTATATATTATAATACACTCAACGCTTAAAATAAACGAGACAAAAAATATCAAAGCCATACATTGAGCAAATGTAAACAACCTGTGTTTCTATAATATTATAAATACTAAAAATTAAATTCAGTATTTTCTTTTCTAAGGCTGAGGAGCGTACTCGTGATCAGAGTATACGAAAACATTTTTTTACCTTATGATGAGCAGTACAAATACCAATACAGCGGAAGCTGGATATTGTAATCACAGATATATTACCAATCAGCCAGATACCAAACAACATAATTAAAGCTACTTAAAAATAATTCACTTATTACGATAAAAATTCGGCTATTGTTATAAATTCTGATAGTTTTTTTATATTATACATGCTATACAGTAGTTTTCAGGCTAATTTTAAAGTTCAAAGTTAATTTACATTCAAGTTATAATCATGCCAAAAAAAGTCTATTCGAAATAATTTGGCAAAAAGCTCACGATTAGAATGCTATTTTATAGTGAACTGTCTTCAATAATATGTTTTTTCTTTTCCAGTTAAATGTTATCAAGCCGTTTATAATTATCAAAAGTCACAGGTCTTAAAGTGATAACAATAAGGAACTTCCACTGTATAAGCATATTAAAAATGGTATGTTTAGTGACGCATGCTGCATGTCAGTGCTTAGCAACCCATATTAGTTTTTGAATAGCTCAAATTTTACCAGCAGGTGAGTTATATTGGTACATATAACTAAAAAAATATGGTCACATAATAGAGTAAAAATATTGTGAAAATGCAATAAGTAGAAGTCAGAGCAAGTTTGGAACTTTTTATAGTATACATATATATTAAGTGTGATACCACATAAAACAGCTGGCAATATGTGTATTCTAAATTATCTATAGCATTGATAGCACTAATGTAATAATTAAGATAGAACATAATTCTACTCAATTATGAAATCACATTTTATCACAGAACAATAATATACAGTTCAGATATAAAAAAGAAACACAATCATGTGATAGTCGCACGGATTAAGTATTCTTTAAAAATTTAATTGTGTACTTACAATTACAACCATTCTGAGGCAATGTTAATAATCATCAAAACTTAAAAAATTGCAAAAGCCATTACACATTTATTAACAATATAGTGATGGATTTAACATAACCATTTCAATTATATATCATTAAAATTGCTTGTTGTCATTATTTACTACTACTACCTAAGGTGAGATCAGACTTATTCAACCAAACCCTTCCAGCTCTGTCTACATTGAATCTTGTTGCACCAATTGCTGATTCCAACTTGCAGATATCTTCCTATTCCATCCAAGCCACCCAGGATTGAAGATGATCAGCTTCTTGATGAGTTCTGCACCATCCTATTGATTCTGTGTCCAGCTTATTTGAGAAGCTGATTATTGATAAATTTGACGTCTGGTTTACAGTGTAAATTTAATATTTCACGATTAAAGCAATACCAGTGCATCTATTCCACAAATTGGATCCAACACTTATCTGGGAATTTTTCATTTCAATTACTATAATTTCCGGATACTTATTTTATTGTCTAGGTTTCTGACCCGTATGTTAATTATAATTATATAAAATGTCAGTATTTACCTTACATTTAAATGAGATATATTGTAAAAGACAAAAATATGCCATCTCTGAGTAAGGTCGCCATAGATTAACGTTTGATAGTCTTCTCACTGAAGCACTGATGAGCTTATTTTGAAAAAACTTTGGTTGACAAAACAAATGATTTATGTCAGCGTGCCCACTTTCAGTTTTTAGTCGTCTAATCCATGTTTAATAGTCTATTATATAAGTATATTGCTTGTTTTAACTTTATTCTAAATAATACTAAGTTAATATAATTTTCAATGTCAAAATAACACAATAAATTTAGTATAGTAAACTATACTATTTTTCTATGGGTCATACAATTTCTACTTGATCTCTGTGAGCACTTATCATGTGGCGTGTTAAAGTGCTTTGGAAGCGATATGCACACGGACATTTATCACAAACAAACATAGCTGATCCTGATGGTGTGAAGATTTTTTTTCGATTTACAATACTTCCAACAGTGGTCGATGCGTGTATCGACATGTGCCTAGCCAGGTTCGACGCACGGCCAAATCTTTTCTGAAATAAAAAATAACTTTAGAAACCCAATAAAAATTGTTAATCAGAAAGTTATCAATTATCATCCTGTTGAAATATTTACCTTACAACATGGGCATTCCAATGAGTTGTTATCTATAGATTGCTTATATTTACTCTTGGTAAGTGGTGAAATCTTTATTTCTCCCGTCTAAAACAAATGTTACAAACAATAAGTAATATCATTAATTTAAAAAGAATAAAACCAATTATCAGTTATTATATTCTATACATATAAACCATGCTTCATTCTATTAATGGTATTTAATTAGTTGACGTAGTTGCGAATATTGTGAAACCATTTTTAGATAAATTATTCTACTTTTTTACTCTTCATTATTTCGACTTGGTCTTAGATGTACTAATCTTTCTTGTTTGTTCAAAATTCAATTTGCAACCCACATCAGGTTATCACTGAAAAATTAAAAACTAAGCTCACTGAATCAGATTAAAACTTACCTGTAAATATCTGATGATACGGAAAATACACAAAGAATTACATACAATTTTATACTCAATTAAAATATTGTAGTATTGGTACAGTAGAAAATAACATTTGTTTGCTACAAATGGTTCAAATGCGCTAAAAAATCATTAATGTAAAAATAAAATCAAATTAAACTGTTACTTTGCAAGAGTCTGAGTGATATTAGTGAAGTTTTTATCCGATAGTGGACAGACAATGGTGTTTGTGTTACTTGGTGATCATATTCACCATGTCTAACTTACAGATTCATCCAATTCAACTGGTCGCCAATCAATATTGTTTAGTGAGGTTGTGTGATTATTCTGGTCCAGTTTTTCTGCAAAACCAAAAATGAAACTTTCAATTCTTGATTTTTCAACAGTAATTGTTAAAGATAAAATAATAACACGTAATGTTGAATTTAAGAACACGTTTTATTGCCTGAAAAGAAGAAAGTTAAAAGCTTGCAATTACAATTCACAATACTGTAAATGTAATGTAAAATATTCAGTGTATTTCAGTACATATTAATGTTAATGTTAGATTAACCTACACTCTTATAGTCCTGTTTAGGTAAAATAATTTAGAATCTACTGTAAATTTTTACAACTTTTATTCTTTATGAAACACACTTATAATGAATATGTTTAAAATTTTTATTGTTAAATGACACCCTTTTAGCCCATACAGAAGTACGGACGAAGTATTATGTCCAACGCTATTTGTGTCAATAGGTGTACAGACGCAATTCTGCCACCATGTGCCACAAATAAAATAGCCATGGATTATCAATATTAAAATCTGTAGTGGAAGTGATACTTCACAAATTATGTTGTTTTATCAAACTGTAATAGCTTACCTTTCTTCTCCATTATTACAATACGAGTGGTTGGTTGTGTTCCATCTGTCGTTACAGTGAATTTAATGATAAGAAAGTTCTCGTCACAGGATATGGACTCTTTATCTCCAATGTTGACCGGTGAATAGCCTTGTACTGAAATAAAATTGATATTAAAAAAACCATATATGTATTCTTTATTGAGATACAGTTGGAATAGAGATGGAAACATAGCAAAGAGTTGCTCTATTTGAGAACTCAGATATCATATGATCCATCACATCATAAATTCTCTGTACAGTAGAACCTCGATATAACGGACTATGATATAATGGACTTCGGATATAACGGACAAAAAAACCGTATAAAAGTGAGAGTGAAAACATTGGAAGATGGTTGGAAGAATTTGTTTGATGACCAAGATGCAGACATATATTTAGAAGGATTGGACGTTCCTGATGCTTGTAAGACAATACAGAATAATGCTGGAGAATAAACAGCAGATGAAGTTATGATCTTGGAAAATGAGGAAGAAGAAACGACAAGCTCAAAAACAAATTTATCAGTGATAAGATCGCATCTTAACCCTTTTGGCCCCAGAGCGCTGATCTGTTGGCGCACCCATACTGTGCTAAAGCCCCACAGCGCCGATTCGTCGGCGCTCACTTCAATGTTTTATATAAAAGAC
>JAGVSQ010001354.1:0-29950 GCA_022683975.1 Rhyacophila evoluta | reverse complement strand
TCGAATAAGATATTCCACAACAAAGGTCCAAGAACTGATCCCTGTGGGCAGCCCAGTTGATATGGCTGTGTAATTTGGACGCAGCAGCATATTTGCATGACTGTACGCCAAGACCGAGAAGGCATTAAACTTAGGCACCAGGCATCGACACGCGTACACAAATTATTAATATTTAATTTAACACGCAAATAAATACATTTCGACATCAAAAAAAAAAAAAAAACTAAATGCACAACTGAAAAATGACTAATTTATATAAGATGGAGTTTCTCTCGATTGAATAATACATTTTCATTGTTCAAATCAGCTGCGGTTTGATTAATGCAAGCATCCAAGAATTTACTTCAGGAAAGTGACTGGCTAGCTATTTATTACTCACTCTTGCATATCGATAGCTTAAGCTGCAAACCAACCAACTCCATTTGTGAAAAATATTTAGGAGCAAGAAAATGTGGTAAAAGTGACGTATAACTCTCATATTTAGACGTCAAAAAAACAAAGATGGCGGCGAACTGTCACATCGCAATGAAGTTTGTCGCAATGCAATATCTTAAACACGCCCCCACACCAACACACATAAAGACATGCGCGCGCAGATGAAAGAGATGATTTCTGAATGCTTACTTTATATTTAAAAAAATTCAGTTATGAATTATTTCAAAATAAGAGATATGTATAATTATGATGTGGAGATTTTCTTGGTGCATTATTGTATAGATACATAGTAGTTATTGTTGCATGAAACAAAATCGTCTCCTTGTAATACGAAAAGGTTTCGATACATGACTGCTTATGAGAATTGCTTGTTCATTACTAACTAAGAAGTGATTCATTATGTGCCCGATGACATTCATCTATCCAAACATACAGTATTTAAAGCAGATGTAACTGACCGGAAAGAATGCATGTGACAATATGCAAACGATGCTCACATTAATATCTATGAATATTAATAGATTTTATTGTGAGCACGCACATGGAGCATGTGTGACAATATGTAAATGATACCATTTATTTATTTTAATAACGGAGATTTTAAATAAAGACTACTCATCTAAACAAATAAACAAAGTTGGTATCAATATAATAATGGTTAAACTAATTTATACAAATATAGCATGATCCAAAGGCAAAATTTCATATTAGCTTGCGAAATACGGTGGCTAACACAAGTTTCGTTATTTTCAGTTGGTAGCAAGACGGAAGCTTAAATTCTCACATCACCACAAGATGACAAAAATTGTTCATTGTCGTTGTCGTTTAATTTAAATTTCAACAGCGGATTACTCAATTACAGGTTAGGTTAGGTTTAAAAAGTAATCTCTTGTATTTCAGGAAGTGCTGTATTGAAGATGAACTTTGAAATGCATAGCATTTCTAACTTACTGGAAACATAACCATGTAAACGAGGAAACTTGTGTGAGTGACTATATTTCGCACATAAAATTGCGATTTAACACGTACATGGGAAGCCAAGTAAATATTGATAACAGATATGACAAAAAATATTCTGTGACGCCTTTGATCGGTTTGTACAAATATTAACAGATTTTAAAGCAGTCGGGGCACCAAGACGATGTCATAACATTCAAGACACTTGTCAACAGAAAGAGATTCGTTGACAATTCGCAAATATTCACGTTAATTCGTACGAAGTGTCCAAATGCGCGAGATAATACACGAACAACTCTCACACTATACGCAAGATTACATTAGTACCAATCCAATTTTAACACCACACATTAATATTCATTTATGCACAATACACTAAGCAAATGGTTCATCAACATTCCATAGCTGCAACAGAATTAGAATTGTCAGCAAAATTTCCCATCAAAGATTGGCTGTCATTTAAAGTGTCGTGGTCCATCGGAACGGAACTGGCTGATATGTTGGCGCTGTAACTGGTCTCCGCGGCATTTTGCTCGGCACCGTCGGTTAATGGTACTCCCCCATTGGGTGTATCATCCCAATTGATCTTAAATCTAGTAACGCGGGGTTGTGAGCCAAGGATGTTACGAACGACTTTGTCGAATTGAGGTTTCGGTGGAGGATTTTCGCGTAATTCTGGTTCACTTTCGCAATATTCGTTGTTTATGAAGTAGCCAACGCGCACAAATTCTTGTCCACGGTATGAGCATGTTAATAAAACAATTGTAACGCCTAAGACGTCGTTTTCTGGTATCCTAGCAACGTCCGGAGGAGGCGCTTGGAATACGAACATGTGTCTTCCTTCGGGAATGGGGCCTACGTAAATGGTGTCGAGAGTTTGATCATGATCCTCTGTTTCTGCTGATCCGACGTATATCATTTTCCATTCGAGGTCTTCTTTCAATTCTTCAATGCATTCGAAAGTCAATTCGAATTGGAACGGGTTGAGGAACGGACTTGGGTTATCCAGCACGACCACATTCGTAATATGGACTTTGGCCATGTTTAATTGTACAATTAACAAACTCAAAATGCTTTAAGAGGTATTTTAATTATTTTCGTTCGTGTTTAAAGTCTTTTAATGGTGTTATTGTTGCAATTTGCAGGAGGATATCAACTACGTCGGCGAGGTGACGTGAGTTTTGGCGGTATTAGGCAGTCACGTGATCAAAATAGAATTCGATTTCGTCACATCAATTCGATTATTAGCCGTAGTTTAATAATAAGCTGTCGGGTATACATGATCAAATCAGTGATACTTCAATTAATTCTGAAACCGTATATTAATTTCCATGTAGTTTTAAAATGTACCTTTTTTAAATAGTCAACATTGATATTCATACAAGAATACACACATCACACGCTTGATACACTCACTAAGCGACTCTTGTTACTTTTAGGTTACTGTATGCATTTTTTGAATCTGACCTTAGTGTCGTATAAAAAAATCACTGTATTGATGTTAATAAATAGTAAATGTATTATCAATAGAAGGCAATGTAAATATTTAGGGCTTCGACAGGGTTAAGATGTTTTGAATGGGTAATCGTTTTCATTGGATCGTGAAAAGATGTGAATAAAATGCCTTTTTATTGAGTTAAATGACTCTGAAATGAAAAATTCACAATTGAGTGATAAAAGAAATACTGACAAAAACGACACCGGAAGCGAACCTGCCGATGACAAGCAGAACTAGAATAGAAAACCTTTGGTATAAGAGCTTACATTTTAATTGTACGAGACCAAAAACATCACCCACTTTCAATTTTTTAAAATAATTTAGAATAAACTCTCACTAATATTCAAACAGTACGACTGACAAAATTATGTATTAAATGACCGCATTTTAATCTTTTCGACATTCATATTGATTAGTAAGATGGGTGGGTATTTTTGACGTAACTTTTAATCGTATAGAAATATAAGGAAAAAAGTTCTCAAACACTCAAGACTTCCCATTATGTACATTTTTTGTTATCAACTTCATTTTCAGAAATAAAGTACGTGATTACCAGATTATTGAAACACATGCGACTATAAAAGTTATTGAATGTTTTGTGAGTTGCACGTTTCCTTTTAATTAAACTTTTGAGCGTTTTGTGGTTGGATTTTTGATTGAAGAACAAATGACAAAAAAATGATACACTTAAATTCATCAGTCACTTGAACAAATTTCAAGCTCTAAATCGTTACTAACAGTATTAAATGTAATATGCATAAAAAATTCACGGATATATCTTCTTTATTATTGTCGCATTATTTTTAATCTCACTAATTTCTCATCCGTTATTTTCTACGGAGAATTTCGTGTATCTTTATAATTGTAATAAAAATAACAATACCCGTTTACAAAAAGTTGACAACACCCGTAAAACAGTACCAATAGTACAATTTTTAACTGATGATTTGACGTTTCTTACAAAATAACCTATCTATTGGGGTATTGAAAATGATAATATCGAATATTAGAGTCAATAAGAGATAGAGATATATTAAAATTAAAACATAAGAACAAATTAAGGATCAATAATTATAAATGAAGTAGGTAACTCACTTTTGATTCGAATGTACAGTGAATTTTGACAATTCCGGTTAAGCTTTTTCTGTTATTCTGTTTTTTAATTTTTTTTTACAGTTGCCGTTATGATATTTACAATTTCTGCGAATATTGCCATAGCAGAAAATCAGATGATTTATAGTATGAATAAAAATGTATCCCCGAGGCGTTTCTTATTTTTATAATAGACATGTTATGCTAGAAATTTAATGGTCTAATACAGAGGTACCTAAACTTTTTTGTCCCATGACCCCTTGCCGATCTTTTCTGTTTTGTATAGACTGCTTTTCTAATATTGATTTTTTTGCAAATTTATCAATTATAAATTTGTTTTTGAACCAAACACGGAGCTACTCACTTTTATAGGGTTTACTGTAGAGTGGAAATCTTTAAAATAAAATAGATGTTAGGTTTATAGATATACATTTATTAATTAAAACGAAACAAAATGCGAATCTAATATTTTTACATAAAATAAAAACAAAAAAAATTAATGCTTTTAATGGGAGGGATAAACTTAGTGCTTTGATATCAAAATTTCAATATTCGGCTTCAATTTAGTCAGGCTTAACCTTAAATCTCCTCCGTGAGTGATTTTCAATCTCTTTCTTTTTTCTGTAAGAAGATTAGCAACCACCCTGAAACCTCATTCCACGAAGTATGACGATGGAAAAGCCATCAAAAACTTTCCCGCGAGAGTCCATACTGCAGGACATGTAACAGGTATATCTCTTTGAATCACTGGTCTAATATCATGTCGAAAGCACAAACTCATTTTTTAGTAAAAATATGTTAATTGACAGAATTTTTTTGAAGACTCAAAACATTGTTGATGAAATCTACGATACTGAGGACCAGGGATATAATCAATATTTACATATTTAAGGAGCAAACATTCAAAACGTGATTTGTCACAAATGTGAAAAAATGAGATTTATATCACATTTTATTATTCATAGCGAAATTTATGATATCAAACCAGACTGTGCGTTAAATTTTTTTTTATGTATAAAATGAAACCTTAAGTGTATTTTGAAACAAATCATGTTTTGTCCAGCACTGAAATTTAATCATAATACGTTTTGTTTTAGTAATCAATCACTGTGCGATAACCTATAAATTTTATAAAAATATCCACCGTTCATAAGTGACTTAAGATGAATAGCGTTGAAAATATATCAAATATATATATTCAAAAATAAGGATCTATTGATAAAAAGAAGTATGATCTTCATTACATTTCTGATAATCTAGAAAAATACAGTTTCTGGATAAAAAAAGAAATATCTTATGAATAATTAGAATGGATGCAGTGGAAATTTTACCTATACCACTAAATGCACGCCTGGGGCCTCTCAACTGCTGTTTTAAAGTAGATACATAATCAACGATCCTGATCAGGCGGGTGGTTGAAGTTCCTGCCCTAGAATATTGCGCCACAAAACAAAAGCAAAGTTAATCAGAAGAGAGCATATGTACATTCTACTCAGATTTAGGATCACGAGAGAAATAGAGAAGGGAGAGACATATATTCAATGGAATGAAATTAGGAAACAATTAGGATGAACAATTTTCCCAACTAATTAAACAGATCTTTAAATTAATATAACTTTATTTTGCATATGTTTTTTTAGCAATAAATACACGTTGGCTAGTTATAATTATAATATTAATATAATATGCATTATTATGTAGGATAAACATACTTGTATAGTTTTTTTTATTTTTATAAATACAATAATTTAGTACTGTACACATTCTTTTCTTATCAAATCAATATACATCTTAAATATATCTTAGCAATTATTTAATCTATCACAATTATTTAAATATTATTTTTCATTGCTTTGACAATATCAATTAAATAAAATGCGATTCTCCATGAACACAAAATGTATTGGAGTCCAATTGTACTGACAGATCAAATCTTGTTGAAAGTAATGATCAGGAGGCCTGCATTTAAGTGGCTGGACTATACAAAGAGGGATTGGTAAATGATCAACAGAGTAAGGACAAGAAACAAGGATGTGATCAACATCCTGCATTACACCATAAAGGCGATTGTCCATATTTCATGTTAGAAGACAGAGGAATTATACTATACTAATTTAAATATGAATAAGCAAAGAATGTGGAAACTATCAAATAATATTACGGTAGATGCAATGCATGCCCGAGAATTTTAAAATGCCATTAGTTTTTTATAACGCATATTTAAATTTCATATGTATGGTTTTTTTTTTGATAACTATATTATAAGTCACATAAATGAAAGATAATTCAATATGTAAAAATGTAGATGAAATCTGGTTGAATTGATCTGACGGTATAATTAGACCATAATTCAATCATCAATTGAAATTTAATTAACTATGGAAGTCAAGCTATTAGATATTCGCAATGATTTAATAAATATATGAATCGAGAGATGTTTGTACCAAATTGAAATAAGTCCTTTCATGTTTTAATAACAGAATAAAAATCATCAAATACGGGTGGGCTATTCGCAGTAAGAGTGATCCAATCAAATGACTTTAATTGAGTTTCATGGAGTGGTGAGTGAGAGATGATTTCTATCAATTGAGTCAAATGCTGATCCGTACAAATTCAGGTCAACCTTGGGATATTGAGCTCACAATAGTTACGATTTAGTCTGATTTACACGTAAGTCAGAGATTTTTTAATAGATGGCACAAACATATTTTTTTCGATACATTTCTTTATCTGTCGATACAAAATGTAGCCAAATAATGTTCAAAATACTATTTTACTGTACATTCTCTTATATATGATACAATACTACCGAAACCCGTCAATAATGTTTTATAGAAAATATATTTTACACAGATTCAAATAATAATTAGGTACAATGAAGCCAGCTTCATTTGATCGAAGGTCGTTCGAAATTTACATACAGTTAATTCTGAATTTCAAAGGAGTCAAATTGAAATTATTTGATGAAATTAAAGGATTCTGACATGACATAGGAGGAGGTAAAACAATTGGCAAGTAGGAAAGAATTCTGTATCTTGAGTAACAGATATTACACATAAAGAGCGAAATAATAAATAATAGTCAAAATACGAGTATATTATTATGCTGTTATGTACCACACAAAAATATTATGACTGTTGTATAATTTTTATTACTTTCACTAATATTTTAAATCGGCCCCAAGAGTTTTCAGTCTACTCAAGTAAATTGGGCAACCGTATGTAAACAATGTCGGAAGATATCATAATTCCTTCCAGACTTCCACTAGGATTTAACTATAACGTACCGCAATACAATATTGTATAATTGTTTCAAGGTATTTTGACATATGGGTTTAAAGCACAAAACAACTGTCAAACATCTTAAATGCCACAAAATGTTGAAGAAACGATCGATTTTGTTAAAATGTAATTTTTGTATCTCGAGAGTTTAATTTTGACAGATATTCATGGTCATTATACGACTAATTACTTGAAGTGCAGGATTTACTGAACTTCATTTCCCACAGTTATAAACTTCAACTCAATCAATATTTATGAATAATTTGCAACTATGCTGCACTGTCTATAATATTGTATTGTACATCAGGCCATACAGTATTTTATTATATTTATAATAGTATATTCACGCATTATAGAAACGGTTGAATTGAATAATGACAGTCAACTCTTCCGACAATGTATAATTATGACTTCATGTGTTAGCGGTATATTCTGACATATAAATTAACAGTCCAATATGATCGACAATCTACAGAACACAACTGGAAATGGAGGAATTGGGCAGAAGAGGCTATATGAAAATGAATAGTTTTTCTACAAGTAGTTTAACACTTGTCGAATCTTTCTTTATCATGTCATAAAACACTAAATTCGCTGTGATGAATTGAAGCAGTCAAAATGTATTTGCCAATTACATGCGTTTTCAACCCAGCTTTTTAATTATGAGATTTGCAAATGTTTTACAGTTCTTACATTTATAAACGTCAATTTATCAATATTCATACTAATAACTTCATTCAAAATTATAACAACTAATTTCATACTCCACAGGATTAAGATTTAAGCTGATCTCATTCCTTGATAACATCAACTTATCATTTTAATGAATGAAAACAGATCATAGCAAATGGCGATTTAAGTGCTAAATAAGCTGTCTTTATACTTGTAATTTACAATTCATATCGTACATTAGTTATTATAAATATATTTGACGAATACATTTATCCGCTATAATTGTTTTTACACTAACATGTTTACGTATTATATTATTTTAACAACAGAACGTAGTCAATTTTACACGTTGACAAACGACACGGTTGTATCCGAGATTCATTATTTATATAACATGATTCAAATTGCTTATTCATATAAGTTTCAATATTATTTACAGTGATAGTAATAACATATTTACAGTCTTTTATTTAGAGTTAAGAACATATCAATCACACTGTCAAAATGAACATAGCATTTCTTTATCTGGACAAAAATAGCTTTGATTAATATTAAGGGACAAAGTAAATTGTACACAATAGCTTTTGTATTATAGGCGCTGTTGTGTATCTCCAGCATTCAGTATTATCTTGCGGTGGCAGAAGATATCCGAATGCATCGTGGATACATTAAATAATGCAGGCCCCCTCATTGTGCCATCAATCTTATCAAATTTAATCTCTTCGATACACTAAATGCGGTCAGTATTATCGGCAATTCTAGTGAATTAACCGAAACATAACCAGATAATATCTACATATGCTGAGAAAGAATTCTGCACACAGTTCTTCAGCTAATTCTGCTGATATAACTACTCGATTGAATAATAATTATATTACGTTCGCTAGTTAATATATTTGAATCCATTTAAGGGGTATTACATTGATCACGCATAAATATATATGCACTTTCTTTGTGATACCCCAGTGTCAATGGTGTAATACTAATATTACTAATTGAAATTTAAAAGAATACGGGTATTCAATGATAGATTTATCTATCCAATCTTGAATAGAGACACGTGCAGCAGAAGCAGTGAAAGTTTACTTTTGATAAAAAAAAACTTTTTAGACCTTTTGTCAAAGTTCCTTAATTTTTTATTCACTATATCTGTATTTCGTAATTTATCGTACTTGGCTTTGAGACTTGTACAAATTGTTTGAAGGTTTTTTGCTTCAAGATGCAGCATATCGATCTTTGTTAGGATGTAGATGAAACTTGTCAGATCATCTTTATGAACGCTAGTTGCTAGCGATTCGCTCAGCGCATTTAAAATATGTTGATCGTTATGCAAATAGGCCCCAGTTCAACGTGATGTATTTGACAGGAATATACAATATTTTGGATTCAGTAACAAACAAATCATATGCGTGATCTTCGTCTCTCCTTTTTCGCATATACCAATCAGTCCAAAGGACAACTAACTTGAGTAACATTTTTGTTTATGGAACTACAGATTTCAAATAGGTCCAAAAGCTTATATATATTTTTATTAAGCAAACTTATATCGCTATTAGTGATTCCTTGTCAGTTTGCTCGCTGCTGTGATTTTGCAAACACGGTCACTACAGACTTGTTTATCTGAAATATAAATATTGTAAGATCTCGTTAATAAAGATTCTATTCTCCATTGGTATCAAAGAGTGAAGATTATTTCTCCGAATAAAGCTATTTACAATCACATTCATTTTATGCTACATAAATTTCTTTAGTGTACAATACTTTCTACTTCATGTCTTCGGTCAAATTTTTATCATCGAAATCGACAGAAAAATAACAAAAAATAACGTAAACCAGGATTCCAGAATAGATATCGAATGGAGCATGGAAAAATTCAGAAAAGCAAGCAATTCTTTACAATCATATCTAAACTTATGGCCAGCATACGATTTATTCAGAAATCTCGGTTAAATATCGGTATCCTTTAATTTGTCCAATACACTTTATGGACTTGACAGTTCAGAAGATGAAGCAAGAAGGATTGAGACGGGTTTTTTTAAACCATCAGATGTAGCGCACTACTTTTGTACAATTATTTCAAACGTTGAACTAATGAACGAGAATTAACAAATATTGAACAACTAAAGATATATTTGATTGAGTTTTAAAGTAATTGAACGAGTCAGTTTTTTAAATTTTCTGCTATACTATGAGTTTTTATATATACTAATATCTCTGGATAGACTAGTCACTACAATAATACATATTATTATCAATATATGGAATATATAGTTTTTTTGTTCCAATTTCGTAATCTCTTCTAAAATACCTTGTAACAAATTGTACGCAATCTATTTTTATATATCTTAATAGAATATAAGATATCAATTTCGATTCTTTTAATATAATTCACCTCAATATTATCATATATATATCAATTATAATATTAAAATTATGCTTTACAGTATTATATATAATAAGATTGATGAGTTATAATGCAACTATGTAAATAAGTTCTATACAATTTTTACAATTATATTTTATATCGTCGCCAATATTGCAAGAACGTGTACTCAATTTTTTTGGTTTAAGTCACTTTGTAAAGTATAGGTTTATTTTTTCAAGCTCTTCTATCATCAACACATAATTTGTACACATTTTATAAACATTTATGTTAGTACAAAAATGTTTCAATGATGATGAGAGATTGCAAAAAATAAAAACTATACTTTACAAAGTGACTTAACCAATTTAGTCATCTTAGGTGTTCCAGAAATATTGGCGACGATATCTGTGATGGGCAGACTTACGAGTGTTACTCCAATTTTGGTCATTTTACAAAAAGTATGAAAAAATATTCCAAATAGAAGAACGATTCAGCAGTACCAACAGTAGGCGTCGCAAATTCTCTAAATAAATTAATCTTAAGAAGACTAACCATTATTGCTTGAAAAATGAATCCAGAATATAATTTTTCAAAATTGTTTTTGCTCTTTTGAAAAATTGTATTTTTTTGACTTATACTAATAAGTCGACCCATCATGGATATAATGCAGTAAACTGCTTTTACATTTCAAATACATGACAAAACCCGAGAAAAATACAATGTTAAAATTCATTTATTGCATTTGTAGATGTATGTACAACGGTGAATGGTACACGTGAATATTAAGTTTTATTGTAAACTTAGAAGCAGTTTTTAAGATTTTCTTTGACTAGATGTCAAAATAAATTATAATTTAAAGCAATGTATAGTTAGTAAAACTGAAATCGAAACTTCATCTAATTACCTATATACACTTAACAAAATAAACTATATACAGTTCTTTCGTGAAATATAATCTTTTTACATCAAAAATATCTTGAATATTAATTTTAAAAGAAAAAGATTTACAAGAATGCATTCCATAATTTTTTGAAATATATTTCTTTTTCACTTAGTTGTCATAATTCTGCAGTTCACCACATTTGCATAAAAGCTGAAATTTCTATATAGTAATTAGGAAATGACGAAGTATATGATTTTTACAACCGCTGTGGCTGTAATTGGTACATTATATTGTCCCCGAATCACAGTCATTCAAAACGGACGCACGCATTACAATCAGTAATAATTGGACACATTTCAAAACTACTCTTAAAAACATGACAGCTAAAAAATCGTTGGTCACACAAGAGTAACTTGAAGAATAAATGCTAACAAATAATCGGAATGAAAAGTTTACAATCCTCAGATTCCGACGAGTTGTTTTATCACTGACAATCCGACTAGATATGAGCGAACAACAAGGTATTGATTATCAAGTTCACTTAATTGATTCTCACTTGAGCAATGCTACTTAACATTGGCTGTTACGGAGGGGAATAGTTCCTAACTCTATTATATATAATTCATTCTATGAATGATTTCAAATTGGTTGACTAACAGATATTAACTGGTAGAGCAGTGGTTGTGAAACTGTATTGCGGAAGATAATAGAAATTCCAGATTAGAGTGCCACGACTCTCGGTGTGCAGAACTAGTCAGAGACTGGTGAACATCAACATCAATTAGAATCAAAGTTCGATCCGGACTGTAATGCCATTACAAGACGGATGTGACAGAAGTTCATAATAAACAATTGAAACGTTGGTCTTTCTCTTTGTTTATTTTTTGCACTAGAGAAATACACCATCACTGAATGCCACAAAATATATTCCACTTTTTTTTCAATTTTACCGACATTAACAATTAAAACGTTTCGCGGAACAGCATTTATGATGTATTATTTTCGGATTCACGCGAGTATTACAGCGTCATGTAGAATCCCGCGTCTCGCAGCCGGCTTCACAAATAGCGGGGAGTCGACCCGACATGGTACTGTGATGCACTGAGCCTCAGATTTTGACCTCCGGGTGGTTTACCATCCCTACCGCTTGGTCTGATATTCTTATCATCTTTCGGTGATGCTCGATTGACTGGCTCGAAAGTCTCCATATGTTGTGCACGCTTATTATTAACTGGTTTTGCTTGGCCATTATTAAATGCTTGACTGTTGGAAGGCGAAGTTCGATTAGAATTCGAAGCCGGTTCAACACTCAAGCAGTCACTTCGGACAGGCGTAGATTTATTTTGAGCACTGTAATTCAATACGGTAGATGGTGATGGAGTATTACGTGGATTATTAGTTACTTGTTCGGTTTCAACAATTGCAGAATTACGATTCTGACTTTTATTACTATTACACGATTTCTGTTGTGCGCTATTTCTTGAGCTGTCTTTTTTACTCTTATCGATGCCTGCATAATTACGCTGTTTATTATTTGAGTTAAAACTAGACAGAGGTGATCCTCCCTGACTACGGGAACTAGATGACATAACCTTCAAATTACTTGGTGAATTTGTCACATTTCGACTGTAGTTCAACACGGCAGATTTGGGACTCTGAGCACGAGTCTGCAACCCTTGTGTTGAAGACAAATATGGACTGTTACCACGGGAGAATTGACTAGTGGGTGTACCATCTAAAGCCCTGAATGGACTACCTCCTCGTGATTGAAATGGGCTGTCTCCGCGTTGTACGCAAGAAAATGGACTTTCAACACGAGAGTATGGTAGCTCTTGATACGGGCTTGATCTATAACTTGCGGCACGTGTGAAAACTATTCTGTTGTTCTCAGCAATTATATTCTCCATGGAAGAGTTGCTGAAGTTTAAAACGGGTGGTGTCACATTGATCCTGGATGCAGCTTCTGTGTGATAAGGGAATGGCTCATGTGACAGTGAAGAGATTGATCGAAAGTGCCTCGGAGACGTATTCGTGTGTTGAGTGGTTTCATGATACTGATGCTGCTGAGATGTCTGGTGTGCTGATGGATAAGAAGATGACACCACAGCTGGAGCGTAGTTGTAACCTGAAATATTAAAATAAATTTATACATCCATTTAATATAATATTCTTTTATGGATGAAAATACTATTTGTTGTATTGAAGCTATTACAACAGTTAAACATAATATTTATAAATTATAACTTACCAGAAACATTTTGAACGTTATTCTTTCCACCTTCTCCATGTATACTAGCCATAGAACCAGCACTGTGTGATCTATGAACGGCTGTGGTGACTGCGGACAATCCGAGCATGCTTCCTTCCTCTTCACCAACTCCTGAAGACCTTTGTCCACTACCAATGGAACCGTTTGTTACATAGCACGGTCCATTGAGACTTTCACACGCGTATGAGCTGGAAGGGATACTTTGAACATTGGGGTGATTTTGAACATTGAGACTACTTTGCACACTAGCACATATATTATTGTTGGGGATGATAGGACGCGGTCTTTGTAAAGTGGCGTGACCGGGTTGAGCGACACGTGGTGACCTGCTGCGGCCATGGTGCTGTAGTGTTGAAAAGCCCTGGAATGAAAAAAAAATATTATTATGAACATTTGTACTGAACCGTCTACATGCCCTATGGAAAACAAATACAATATCGATGGCTTAACTCCACCAACTTATAGAGTTGGCTGGTTTGTTGATTAACCCATCGATATGTGTATCGTAACATGTATTTTATTTGGAATTTGTCTATCCATGTTTACACGGTTCATTAAATATTTTCCAATAAGTATTTTTTATCACTCCTCATTGTAACAGAAAAATACTAACATTTGACGCGAATGCAATAGGCGGGGCCAATTCCTGTCCCAGGCGATTTAAGCGCGGCTGCCTACCCTGCTGCTGTAAGTTGGTGTTAGCGGCTCCGCTTGAACTTTGCTGCGAAGTGACTGTGATACCACTGGGACGCTGGTTCATTTGACTGCCCGGAGAAGCGCTGGTTGACGATATATTCGAGACGGGGTTGTTGAAAGATGCGGATGGTTGTAATGTGTTGTGTTGGACTGTAATAATTTTTTTTTTTGTTAGAACTACAAAATATAACATTAATAACTAACATTAAAGAGTTTTTTGCTCCGTATTTGTCTGACACCAATTATCTTTCTATCACTGAGTTTCAATTAAAATGAATGTAGATATATAACAGATGGAGGAAATCTACATTTCAATTCTGCATAAAGAATGAGTCTTCTGTTCCAATTCTAAGTAAAGAAAGACAGGAGAATATATCTTATGTAGATCAAATGATCACCGAAATATATGCCATGCGAAAAGGAGAAGAATATAAAATAAATAACCTTGTGCCGCAACTCCAGATACAGTAGCTTGACCACTGCTAGATGCGGAGTTCTGATTCGCCGAGATGTATCTGGAATATGTGCCCCGGCTCGGAGAGGAAGGTACCGCCATGCCGGATGTGCTCTGATACACAGCAGCTGTCATGTTTTGTGATGGTTTCTGCTGAGTTTGAGAGGGTACAGCTGCTTGTTGAGCATAATCTGATTGGATGCTGTGACGTGATGAAGGGTTCCTATCAGAGTTTCGGGTCTCCGATGATCTATTCCACGGCGATTGAGAACCTGGAAACAAATAGTAGTAAATTATTGCACGTAGAGTTGAACATAAATAAATTCAATTCTTCTTTGTATTTTTGCATAGTTCAACTATAAAAAACTAACACTAGCTTCAAGCAATGCACAAAATATTTCTAATTATGATCCATACAGTGTTGGCAGTTATAAAACCAAGTCTTTTAGTTGTGTTTGTATTTGTTTTAGATTGTCATTATATTGTATTTGTTTTAGAGAATTCTATAATGGTCATATCATTGAGAGCGTTGACAGTTTTAGATATCCAAGTGATCACATGATAGGTGATAGCACTCGTTAGAGAAAAAAATCTTTTAATGTTTTGCTATACCTGAGGACTGTCTGCCAGGACTGGCATGCTGATTTCCATCACCGAGATCTAGCTGCAGAGGCTGCGCCGCTTCCGCCTCCGTTCTTTGGAATGACACCACATCTGAAAGTTGACAAACATAATCAAATCACACACCAAATTGTTGATTTGAGCCATGAGCGTGACGCTATTCTCGTATCATCGTATTATCAGATTTAAAAATTTGAGCATAGCTATAATATTATCTTTTATTAGTTAGTTTTCACAGTAACATTGTGTACATATGGTAATTGAATTGGTCATCACCCAGTTCATGCTGCATACAATAACAGTGTATATGTTCCTAAGATTACTAATCTAAAGTATTTCACAATACTATTGTAACTAATATTTACCTGCAGCATATCGAGCACCTCTCCTCTCGCGGACATCACCTCTTGGATTACTTCTGACCCCTCCAAGAGTGCAACCTTCCTGCAAAAGGTGTTGATTGGGATTCATGAAAGCCGAGTGCCTCAACCGATCGTCCTTGTTCAAGCAGTAACTACTTGTATCCCTGTTTAAAGAGTATGCCGACCTTTCGTCCTTGTTCAAGCAATACGGTGGATTTTCCCGTTGCATTATGCTATTAACATCGCGGCTCAATGAGTATGAAGATGGGCGCTCCTCTTTTTGGGGCAGGCAGAATTGCCTTGGATGGTGACCATTATGATCGTAATTACGTTCATCTTTTGCAGCACAATATTGCGCTGGATTCTGATGCACTGGCGCAATTCTATCATCTCGCAATGTGCAATATTGCGCTTGATTTAGAGTCTCTTTATTTAGGCAGTAGGGGTTTATATCACGGTTGTATTGATGGTGTTCTCTATATCCCGTAAAGCTGTGATCATCTCTGTTTAGAGAGTAACTTGAACACACTTCTCGTTGTGAGAGTGGAGGTTGACGGGTGTCATCACGTGTTAACGAATATGAATTACACGACCCGTCTTTTTGAATTACAGGACGATGAGCTCTATCGACAGCGCACAGCATTTCTCGGCTGCCGTACATTTTATCGGCGTCACGTCCGAGCATTGCGAATGTACATATTTCACGTGAATTTGCATTGAATCCGGTTGTAGACACATTATTCCGCGAAGCATCATTCAAACGGGCATTTTCTTCACATTGCACATTTTCGAATTCGCCATCACGCGAACATGTAGCATACAATTGATGACTGTACGGGTTTTTAGACGAATGATCATTGTTTGTGCCGTATAAATTCTTAGACTGATCGTAAACATGTTTCGCGTGATCAGAAGTCGTGCCATAAACCATTTTCACGTGTTCGGCTGAAGCGTATGTATTTTTCTGCGACTGCTGCTGTTCACAATTAAGCCCATAAATGTTTTTAATAGCTTCCTGTGTACCGTATACATTTTTTTGTTGTTCATTTGTACTGTATACATTTTTCTGTGGTTCACTAGTGCCATATACATTTTTCTGTGGTTCACTTGTGCCATATATATTTTTGTGTGGTTCACTGGAACTGTATATATTCTTTTGTGTCTGGTTATCAGTGTTGGATGAAGGGTAGTGATTTTTGGATGTTCCTGAGGTCGATCCGTGAACGGTCACATGATCACGTCCAAGCCGCAGTCTCCCCAAAGAATTGGTCGCCATGGCCACATCTGGCATGGCCTCAGACAGTCCCCGGCCTGGGTGAAGCTGGCGACGATTTCTAGAACGCGGAGCAGATGATTCTGCAGACCTTTGACTGAAAATAAATGAGAGGTTTTATCATTTAATTGAATAAATTGTAACTGCATATTATTACGATCTGTTGTGTATTAATCAAACTAAGGTTGTACAGTAAAAAACAATCACAGAAAGACTAATTGTCATCTACACATGGAAAGAATACCGAACTCATTTGAGCAAACAATGACATATGGTATGTTCGGAACAATAATTATAAATCTATCTGTAAATGATTTCATCATGAGCTTTATTGTATTCCAAAAAGCTTGATTAAGTAATAAAAAAAAAATTACCCATTAACGTCTCCCTCTGTGAGTAATGCCGGCAACGGACGCCTTCCACCAGCCGGTGATCCACTGCACCATGAATCTGAAAAGGTTTGGTAACAATAATTAGACCACAATTGAAAACAATCAAATATCTTGTAAACCTAGTTAAAAGAGAATGAAATTTTTCTACATTGTGTGTTGTATCTTACCAATAGCATCACCAGATCCGTGCATGATTCTTCTATGACTTCCGTTAACATCTCTTTGACCATTTTCTCCATCCATACAAGACCTGTGAGCAGACAAAAAAGCAATTTTATAGTGTGCATTTTATGAAGTGTATCAGATTTTTTAATTGAGTAAATATTAGCAGTGATTTTCTGGTAACAAATGTTCCTAGATGCCCATGGATATCAGAATAGTTTGGAAAGTAGTGGATATTACTATATTACATTGTTTTTTTATATGTATAAATGTCTAACCTGGACTGGTTTGGTTCTGAATTATCAACAGGAGCCATCATTCCCCTCCTGTCCTGGTCATTATTCCTCCTGTGCATGGTGTCATCTTCGTCATCATCATCATCTCCACAGGCTGACGATGAAGACCGGTTTCCGGCTTCCAAGGCTGCGGCCGATTCCAGTGTGTCGGCCACACTATCAGGCAGATTGAACTCCCGCACAACACGTAAACGGATCTGATGAGCACAGATATTAACAATCAATTATTGATAAATTTAGTTTTGAGAATAGAATAAGCTGTACTTACGAAACAAGAAGAACAATCATACCTGTCGATTAATTTCTGCAGTGTGCGATAACGGCAATCCGTTGGCCCTGACGCAAGCGGGGGCTCTTCGCAGTTCCCTCTCTCTTGCCAACATCGCCCTGACAACCTGTTGTCCAGGCGGAGGGAGCGCAGCCTCCGTTCCGCCACCTCCCTCTTCTCCAGCTTGACCCATGGATGAAGACATCTGACCCATTGGATTATGAGCGTGATGACCCATCATCATGAGCAGGTTGTTGGGGTCAGATTTATCCAAGTCTATAGTCGGACTGCAGTCCAAAGGATGGTGCGCGTGCTGTGGTATTCCATTAGATGATGATGCACTGGACCTAGCGCGAGGTTCAGCAGATACCTGCCATGTCAGAGAGACCTTGTTAAATATTTTATTTTCACCATATAATTTTGAATGTTGAAATACAATAGACCATAGATTCCCAAAGTGTGCGGTACCGCTGGGTCCCAGGCGCTGAGGCCGTTAGAGGAGGGTAGTAGTGGCTTCAGAAGCATTTGGGGGGGGGGGAGGTCTAGAGGGGGCATTCAGGAATTTGGTGGATGCTGATTTCTTGTACAAGAAATGAATAATTAGATACTGCGAGCTAAAAAAAAAAAACCAGAAACTTTTAAGATTGTAAAGTAAACATATTGGTGTCACTGACAACGTTGGGGAGTGCCTTAAGGATTGCAAAATAAACGAAATTTGGAATTCCACATTTTATTTTGAATTTTCACCTTCTACTATGTCTCCGTAAGTAGAAATTACAAACAAAACAACTGTTCAAATGTAGAAATTTATACTTTCGTAGTCGGCCAGATTTTTTGTTCGTAAATTCTACTTTTGGACATAGAAGACAGTGAAAATTAACAAACACTGGCGGGCAGTTTTTTCTTCAAGGGGCGGTGGACCAAAAACGATGTGGAATCTATGATTTATCTAATAGACTAAAAATTTCGACTGGTAACTGGTATAAATTATTTATTCGATTCATTGGGGACCACACTTGCATCCAAATAGACTTGAATAACATAAGACTGTTAAGGGATTTGGATACACAACCAAAAACACAATACAGTCAGGAAAGGTGTCATGATATTTACATAAATGTTTGTGTCTTCTTGAGTAAACATTCGTTATATTTAACAAGAAGACCTCGATATAACGAACTTTTCTGTTAATAAGTGAAAGTGCAAACATCGGAAAATGGTTGGAATAAATTAACTGATGGCCAACATGCAGACATAGATTTATAAGTGTAAGAAGTTTGTGATTTCTGTAGAACAATACAGAATAACTCTGGAGAAGAAGTAGCTGAAGATAATGTTTTACAGTAGTTAGAAGTAAATGAAAATGACAATGAGTATCACATTCTATTTCTATTGAGTAAGAAATGTCTATGAAATAATCCGATTGATTACCTATATCACATATATTATTACATACAATGTTTTAATTACCTTATTAAGAAGAATTAAGATTAAGACAGAAGTAATTAAAATCAAAAATAAGCTATAAACAAATATCTTAATATTTTATTACCATATACAGAGTGTCAGGAATATCAGGTATATAGCGAGCCCTCCTCATTCTCACAAGCTCCGTCTCTTGGACTAGTTGATCTTCCAAAAGAGCCTGAAAACATAGAATAATTAATTGTTTACTCATAATTATTATAGTGAAAATGATTTTGCTAAAACCTATCGCAATAATTTCACAGATGCACCATTGTTATATCTCCATATATAAATTTTCAGCAAATGCCATTGAACATGTTTACCTTGACTTCCTCATAATATGGCATAAAGAGGCGTGGCCTGACATATAGTCCTCCATGGCCTTTCCCCCGGATCCAGGCATCGGCACGTGATGATGATGAATGGCTTCCTCCCTCATCACCTAGCATACAAGATGGCGGACTGCTCAGCAAACCGCGTCTGATGGCCTGAAAGTTTTTCAATATGAATTAGTACATATGCTTTACCTACTTACTTCTGGAGGAACTACAACATATAGATAATAAATGTATGAATGTTTGCAGGGCGATGATTAGTTGAGTGTGTACATTCACAAGATAACTGTTGTAGACAAAAATGTTTACCTGTCCAAGGAGTTCGTTATTGGGTGGTAGGATGTGATCAATTCTCACAAGGGGCAAAATGTCTGCCAGCAGCTCTCGTAACTCTAAATCACTGAGGTCTCGCTTCTTCACCCCTTTGCGGGCCACCGAATGTGCAGTGTGTGACAGTAAATTTGGCTCTGAAATTATAAAATTACAATCATGAGAAAATAAAATTTGCTTATAACAAACAGCATGGGACGAGTGAATATTCCTAGTCATAACTAACCATTATAAATATTTTTTTATTTACGGTTTATCTAGAAGACTATTACTCTATACCCTAGCTATGATATTGAGCAAACTATATCTTTAGTGATGCCAAAGAATTCTAATCATAACAATTTAGAGAGAAAATAAGTGTTAATTCTAATAAAATGAATGTTCACAGTGCTTTTCCCAGATCATTTTTCATAAAGAATGGTTGTCAGTTAGACATTCAATTCATCGAGCATCTACATTCTATATGGCAGTGCTCTGCAGACAATGCTGGGTGTGCTGCGAAATTTTGTAAATAATGTCAAGAGTTATATTTATCCAAATAATAGAGATCACTTATAGAGTAGAAAGCGCAGAAACATCACCTCTGTCCTCCATGCGCTTCACCAGTCTGTGTTCGCCCCACCGTATGACAGCACGCAGTGCATCCAACTCTGACGCCTGCAGGAATGGACATCGCAATGCATGGGCTAAATGATTCGCCTCCAGCTGTGGTAATGCTGGCCCAGAAGCCACCGACTGGAACTCTTCACGAAGAAAACGCAAGGCTTGCCTACAGGACAAAGATGGATAGAATTATAACCATATAGTAACAAAACATGAATAGTAGTTTTTGAACTATGGCAATCTGAAGTAAACATTGAAAAATATCTTTGTATTAGTAAGTTTTATACAAAGTGAATACACACATGTACAAAATAAAGCAATCATTACATCCAACAATTACAGATCGCTTTGTTGTCATCAAATAATACGCAGTGACAATTTCTTGCCACCTGCTATGTTTCCCTCCTTAACCCTTTCAGGGGTTTTCATAGTGCATATCATTTTGATACATGTCGATTAATATATATGATAATATCCTAACTTTTACGAAAAAGTCTTCAGAAGTATCCGATAATTATTAAAACGATCTATATTTAAAAAATACCAATTTTTGCGGCATATGGTCTAATGCAAAATTGTGTCTGTACTCTTTTAGACACAAATGACGTCGGACGTAATACTACCTCCATACTACTTTATTGGTTGAAGAGACTATGATAATAAAATATTTGATCCACTTTACCTATGCACCCATTTGGATCCGTGCGGTTGTGAAGACCATTTCAAAACTGCAGCCAGACTGTTGGCGCTCAGCCTCTCCGCAATTATGTCCTCGCATCCCTGACTGAGAATATCCAGCTCCAAAAATCTGAAATTACCATAAGCTTATTAATCGCTCTTGCTTGACCTAACAGAAGAACACAGACGACTTATCCAAATCTGCAATACTAGATACCAGAGAAATATGAGAACACACATTTGGCCATTAACATCTTCTTTCTCCATAACTATAAATATCAAGTTCAAATTAGATTCACTGTTATTTACCACATGACTCAAATATGTTTGTACAATACAATCTAACTTATTTTAATATTTTTTAGTGAGCTACTACTGAAAGATCTCGCAAAAGACTGAATTAGTTGTTGTCATTAAAAATACAATTTGTTATAATTCATATAGACAAACCTAATTTCGACCCAGTAATGCCCATTGAGACTTACGAGAGATTAAACAGTATTACGACAATACAGGCAGTAAGTTTTACCAAGTGAATTGCCATTCACTAGATAATATCTATTAATTGCCCATTAAGGCGTAGCAAGATTTCCAGTTCTACCAAATTAATGTAAATTTAAAGAAATCATTTTTTCATCTCTCATATTTTAGAATTAACGAAGTATGCATTGTTATATTCAAATATGTTTAGTTAATATAAATTTCAATTACATATTACCTTTACTGAGTTAATCAGATAACTTAACTATCTAAATCACAACTACGCAACGTTACTAATCAGATAAAGCCAGTATATTAATACTTAATTACGAATATTTGAGTATTATAGTGTAAAAATTAAAGCCTCTATACCTTCCGATCTCATAAAGCTCCATGGCCTCCTCTAGAGGAGACGGTGCATGGGCTACAGCCACGTTACTTCCACCGCTGTTGTTGCCTCCCCCGCCCCCGGATCTGTTGCCATTTGCAGTCTGGTCACGACTGCTCGATAGCGCTTGCGCCTGGAATTACGAACAATATGTTTGAGGTTGTGTTTTATTTTTTCACATTGAGAAAAATTATTACAAGCATTGAAGATGAGGTAGACTTCATGAACTACTTGATAAATGAAGGAATAGACTGAACAGTCTTCTGTTGCATGAATAGATGTTGTACAGTAATATTAGAAATATTTTGGGTAATATTTATGAGGTATGTTCAGACAGATAAAAAGGTGCTGGACTGCCCAAGGAAGTGAAGGAATCAGCCAGTAACAGAGAAGGCCACAAATGCCACTTTCACATTTAAATTTAGGGTAATTACCTATTTTCATTATTACATAATTATAAATTATTTACTTAACCAGCTGAATGCCATAAGCGTCTGTGTACGCTCTATAATCCCATGCACGGCAGGCCGGCCCTGGGAAATACACGTCTAAGGATGCTGTATTTACACTCAATATTTAGCTAAGTTTCACAGTTTTAAATAATCCAAAACTTTAAATGGATAGTGATATCTTTCAGGACTGCGGTAAAGTATTAAGACACTTCATATTGTCAAGAATTATTGATATTATATTGATTTTAAAAAAAGCTTCGTTGGGCAACCAAAAAAATCCCGCCATATGAATACCTTCCGGCATTTAAAAGGTTAACTTCATGTATTGTTTAGGCTGTTAGTCATATCCTACCAATACCCAACTGAGCTCATAAAGTTAAGCCTTCGTATCATTAAAAAGCGAAAGCATAGAACATTATTATTCAGTACCTAAGTTTTAACTTCCATAAAATCAATGTCTCATTTGCTTACCTCTCCCAGACTAGAACCATGATTGGCTAATAAAGAACAGCTGAATATCGAACTTCCACCCCGCATTATGAGATTCAAATCCACCTATAAAAAAAGTAAATTAATGTACAAAATGCATACCTGACCTTATAGTATATAATGTTATAGTTGGACAATTATTTGACACATGTAATGGAAACAGTGCGATTCTGATTTTTATCATTGAGCTAATCAGATCCCTGTGACTATTTATTTGTATATATTCTTACTCTAACTTATTTTCTCTACAATTTATAGATTTATCTGGATTATTTTATCAGGATTGGTTGACAGCTAAATGGTCCCTAGACAGCAAACAAAAAGCTGTTGAATTTTATAGCATTATAAAACTCGAATATGCTTTTATTGATTCAGATATTGCCAGTGACAAAACGGCGTCAAAAAAAATATGGCATTCTTGAAGCAAAGACCTTTGTAGGTATAAAATGTTAGCTCTATCGTTTAACAATATATCCAAAATGGGATTATTTAGGAGTAAATTTAATGAAACAACATCAGATATCTTTACCTGGTCTGTGTAAACAGCGTGTAACAACACCCTGGCGTACTTGTGAGGTATCACCTTCTCATCAAGTACAATTTTCACACATGTAGAGCCATTCGTATTTGCTGAAGCATGCTGTTGATTGTTCTGCGTGGAAGATGCTGCCACCGCATCCGGATTCGAAGCGGACTGGGCACCCCCCGTGCTTTGTTGACGGCATCTTCGCTGGATTACACTCCTAAAGATGACGAAGAAAAATATTATTTTTCAGTAACATCAGCTCAAGTGAATGATATTATTAATTGTAATTTTAATATAATTTATAATTAAATTAAGCATGCCAGAAGGAAGCCCAGTTGTAAGCAATTATCCATAAATTAGATAGCTTATTTTACAATATTTAAATGAGTCAATATTAAACTGACAAGACATCAGATTTGAGACACAGACAACATTCCAAGTAATGGAGAAACTATGAACCTGAAGAATGGTGAACGGGCTCCCAACACAGCTCTGTGACATGGTAATTCCAGTCGTGGTCTGAATCCGTATTCTTCGCTAGGAGGCGATGCCCCATTGCCAATGTTATTGCTACCCCGGCCACCGTTTCCACTGCCATACGCAGACTGTGTACTATATGGCTGCTGGTTGCTGGCCGAAGAAGATGAAGGGTGCTGGCTTCTCGTATCATTGTTGTTTGAAGATGACGAGTTACTATTTGTTGTGTTGGTGTGGGAAGCAGGCCATGAAGAGTATGATTCACCAGGGAATACCAGTGACGCGTCAGCTAACTCCGCTGAAATTTTCAATGATCAAATTTTGTAAGTGAAGTAATAATATTTAATTTTAAGTAATTTTAGATATTGGCCCAATTGATAAATATATTCAAATTTTACACATAAGTGCATACCGAATTTCTGTGGCATGATAAAAATGTTATGTTTAGAAAATAAATCACCTTAAATAGATATATTATAAATTAAATCAATCGAAATCATTGATAAAAGCATGATTTGACCTATCAAGTTTGAAAATATTAATTACCCGTGTCAAGCAGATGCCTCATATCTCGGTGCAAGGCTGAAGGGGTGGCTCCAAGATCGCTGGCTAGCCTCCTCAGCAGCGAGGGATCCGGCCTCCGTGTACAAGGCTTATTCCCCACACTTCCAACCACATCCAGGGCAAGCCGTCCACCAATACCTGCAAACAGACATTCAACAATATGGATTATAAAACCATCCATCAGCACCTCATCTTATTGAGTTCATCCATCTTTGGACAACAAATTAATCAAATCTTTGTTTTTCAATCTCATATGTATGTCCTTTTACAGGAATACTTCACATTAAAAGTATTATAGAGCCGATAATCTGAAGGCATATAGCTAAAGAAGACTTCAACTATTACTCTAAATAAAATATATGTGGGATATCTGAGAAAATATTCTAACTAACTATGAATTCAAGGCTATGAAGAGAGCCACTATAGGCTAATTAATGCATAAATAATTTACAAATTGACTTTTAAAATTCATTTCAGTTAGTTAATAGAAAAAAAGTCTCATAAAGTAAACAGTTTCCAAATAAAATTTGCATTTAACATCATAAGAATATCTGGAATAAATATGCTGATGGTAAATATTCTTTGGATGATTTTTAAGGTATATATTTCTGAAGTTTTTCATTACCGTGCTGTGAGCGGTTGGAGTCAGCCTGCGCTGGACAACAATCAGGTACACTGGAAGCAGGCTGTCTCCGATTTGATGTTTCATAACCGTCGCCATCTGAAATAATGTTAAAATTATCGTTACAACACTTGAGAAAACAAATGTCAAGACAGTCGGAAATACTGTGAAATTAAATATTCCCTGAAATTCCATCACATGGACATATAACTGTAATAAATGGAGAAAATTTTATATCTCTTTATAAATAGTTTTACGGGTTGTACGAAGATTCTGGTGCAGCTTCATCAAGATAGGAAAAAATGTACTAGGTAAGTTATCTCAATCTGGTGTATTATAGAAGAAGCTGATCGAAAATTCTTCATGAGTTCAGAATGCAATATTGTGAAGTAGCCACACTTTTTTAATCGTCATAAAAAAAAAAACAGCACTGCACCATCTATATTCTGTATTTAAAAGACAAATGGTGAATAATTACATACCACAGGCAGGACAAGGTGAAGGTGCAGCCTCCCCTGCATAAAGATACCGCAGAAGGCCATCCAGGCACGCTGCGTCCACCGCTGGAGGCAGGGGGGCCTCCAAGCACACTCTGGCTCCCAAGCTGCAAAAGGAGACAAGATTAATTGGTTACATATTTCAATAATTCTTTACTGCTTTTGGAGTGTTCTACAATTTAATTTATACAGTCAAATTTGCAGCACACACTGAGAACAACATGTGCAATAATCTGCTGATGATCAACGTGCGCAGTGATATAGAGTAAGAACAATAGGACCATAGTGCAGTGTATAGTTTAATTGATGTTTCAGAAAATCGATTTAGTAGTGTTTCTCAACCATTTTCGGCTTATGATCTCCTTGAATGCACAACCTCGATCCCTGTGAGATTTTCTCCGACTGCTGGTTTAGTGGTAACAGGCTCATCAATTGAACAAAGATTGTGGAAACCACATCCTTGGACATTACTTTGGTGATTAAGAATCTGCCAATAATAGAAACTTCGTGCATGTGTATAATTAACTATTAATTTAGGAGTCTCAATCTGTCTCGTAATCCAATAAGACGATCCGCAGCAACTAAATGCTTACAGAAACTGTGTGTAGTCTTCAGCCAGCAACAAGGGGACTTATGACTGAGGATCTGATTTCGACGTTGAATATTTATAATACACTTACCTAGGATATCCATTTAACAGGTCCCTGAAGTATGGGCATCTGGCAGATAGTATGGCACGGTGAACAGGAAAACATGCACCTTTAAAGATCAGCTCTGCGTCTGGACATATCCTGAAAACACATTTGATTGTTAAGATATTAGTGTATTTAAACACATTCATATGCAAAAAATTCTTTTTAAAAAAAAAAGTATTTTTTTTGCATAATACACCATTGTAAAAATTGATCCAGATTTTAGCCATTCACTGCGTGCTTTATGCCAGTACTGGCATAAACTGCTGCAGTACACAAAAGAAATTTAATTTAGCATGATCAGTCACAACCAACGTAGTTACTATCCCAATGTTAAGAATGTACTATTTTGATAAGTAATAGATATGTAGTTATTAAGTTTGACTCCAAAAAAATCCAAGGTACAAATAAATAGATGACTATTTTAATTTGGAATTTATAGCCATAATAAGCACTAAGACCTAATAAATATTTATGTTAATAATCCATAACAGATAATTATCTGCCGTGTTCTATATGAAATATATACAATCTACATTTATAAAACAGCTATTTACTTGTGGTCATATAGAGTGGCTAGGTCTCCCCGGAGTGCTGCAGCAGGAGGCCGAGCCAGTTCTGCCTGCACGCATAGGTCCCGCAGGGCTGCCAATGCCTCATACTCTTCCAGAAGGGCGCCAACCTGATAAAAACGTGATAAAATAAAAGCCAAATTGACACGCCATTTCAGTTGGACCCAATAATACTAAATAATTCTGCTAATCAACAAACAGCATTAAATCACTTTATTCCATCATAGTGGATATTTGTCGAGACATGCATACCTCTAATGGAGACCATTCTTTGAGGAGATCCCTGAGAGGTGCGGCCCTATCAGTGGACCGAGAATTTCTAGAACCCCTGCCTCCCCTCCGGCCAGCCAGGAGGCGCCTCCGCAGTGTCGCCAGGCCACCGTTCATCTTCCTCTTTCGTTCCCTACAAAGATTGTTATCAATTAATAATCTCGTGAAACTCATAAACAAAATAGAAATCTAATAATAACAGCGCAGTTGTAAAAAAGTTAATCTTTGATAGGAAACGTAGAGATTAACAAATATTGATGCAGTACCAGAACAGACAGGCAGACTGTAACTTCTTCAACATTTTTTACAATTAAGAATGTCTGAAAGAGATTGGTTAGCTTGTAAATAATGGGATCTTATAAGAAGGTATATTTACCTGACGACCTCTGCCATGGTGGCAGGCTGCGCGGCATGCTGAGACGCCAGCACAGCGCCATCCTGTAAATACAAGTCAACTAATCAGAAAATTAATTCACAACCGTTATGTATAAGTGGCAAGAGCATACCTCTTATCTCGAGCGATAGAAAAATTGAAGCTGAAAAAATGACATCGAAATTGTTCATTCAACCATAGGTTGAGTTGGCTGGTTTACAAATTTACCATCAATATATCACATTTAAATAGGGATCAATTTTTTATTAGGAGTGGTCAAAAGTAGTGGGTTCTTCTCAGGAATTCTTGTGTTTTTTAATTCCCATTTTCCAGGTTTCTTTTTCAATGTACCGGAAAATAAGCATGGCCATTTCAGGATTTTTTTGTTCGCCAAATTTAGGTTTTCTTATAGTTCTTTTACTCTTTAGAACAATATTTATGGGAATATGATTTAAAATTTCCCAAAAAATATCTGGAAAATTTTACCTTCTAATCAAGAGCATACTTGCAAATCATTCATGCACACATAGCCTGAGGATGCTATGGTGTCAGTTGATAATAGGAATTATTGAACAATATTTTTATGGCTGTTGGATTGAATACTTGCCTGAGTTTGAGACAATCCCGCTCCCATGGGGCTGCGCCGACAACACAACAGAGTCAACGCAGGGCAGCACCACGCAGACCCTAAAATTAAGCAATATTACTCTCACTGTATCACAATACTACTCAGCGGTCAGCAGCCCATATGCATTGACATGTCACTAAACAGATAATTCAAAGAACTATACATTCAGCGTGCCACTGAAATAAAACTAGTAAATCTTCAATATTTGATTCATAGTTTGAAGTTTTTAATTTTATGCACTTTTCTGAGGTTCAGCTTATGACTCAGCTCATTCCAGCCGAGCGCTGAACTGCAGTGATTGCCTCACAAGCACTTACACATTTGCAAAAAATTGTATCATGTAAAAGAGATACTAGGTAGAATTTAAAAGTACTGGATATTTTAATAAATTGTCATTATCGAGGCCTACCACCAAAAATCCTTTTGTGTACCACCTAGTGATACGCGTGTCATATGTTGCCGGCTGCTAGTTTAGCTTATTATAAAAATTTCTTATCCGTGGTAAATTTACATTCGCAAACATGCATTTACATACTTAAGGGAAAATTAAGTTCTTTTTGAATCGTACAAAATCCCTGTAGTTCAATTATTTAAAATATATACTATTTCAACATTTAACACGGATAGTCCGCAAACTGAATAAGCCGTACCCAGATAATGAAGAGCACATTGCAGTTCAGTAATTGGTGACTGATTCAGGCAATAAATAATTCTGGAGGCATCACAAAGTAACCATATGCTTCACATTACAAGTAGATATGGATGTGGCATATAAATTACCATAGTCACCATTATTATCACTATGGCTTTGGTTTCCTCAAATAAACTCTCTGCCCCCTTATATTTGTGTTTTATGAACTATATTGTTCCTTAGGTCACCCTTGTTAATGTTTTGTTTAAATCTATCAGTAAAATCAAACTAAACTGTAAAATATTTATACCATTGTGGTATGTTACATTACTGGTGGATAGTTTACCTGAGTAAGAAGGAGGGCTCATGCGCCGGCCTGAAGGCACTGGCCTCCTCTATCGCTGCACCAATACATGCAGCAGGTGAAGATCTGAAATGTGTGCAACAGAATACATTAAAACAATTCTCATGAAATATTAATACAGCAGAACCTCAATATAACGGACTTCGGATATAAAGGACAAAATTTGTGGTCAAATATGACAATTACTAAAAACATCATGTTAACATTGAACATGTTTAAAGCCAAGTGTCACACTTATAAATAATCTTAACACTTGATAACTGTCATGCCATACCTTTTGCACTCGAATTCTAAAATATAAAGAATTAAAATTCATTTAAACAATCGTATCTTTTTATTTATTGAGATAATTTTTCAAACAAAAAACGTTCGGAAGCACACAAGTTTTCTGTATAAATATAAAATTAAGGAATGCTGATTTTTTATCCGTAAGTATATTATTAGTATTTTATAGTATAGTGTGGACTCAATCTATGACAAACTAAGGTAAACGGCTATAATACTGACATAGGCACTATTACTGACATATATTGTAT
>JAGVSQ010001353.1:7859-29955 GCA_022683975.1 Rhyacophila evoluta | reverse complement strand
GTATGTCGTGTTGTCAATGTATTAAACTTATAATTTGTGATATTACAACATGTATGAAGTAAAATAAATAAAATGTGAATTTTCTCTAACTTTTTCGATTGTCTGCTATCAATCAATATTATATTTGTTCCGGAGGTGTATCTATAACTGTGGTAATTTAATACGTTTGTAGCTTGACCTAAATAAATCTCGGCAGAAATCCGCAATGCGGAGCTTTTTCATGAAATCCTGAAATGTATAATTTACAATATTAGTCGTCTTGAATTAACATTAAATAAAACATTTGGAGTTACCTACTTATTCCGGTATGGAACAAAAATAATGCTTGTACAATATCATTGATGCAAACAAGATCGTGAAAGTACGTATTTAAATAGCTAGCCTGAGGAAGGATTTGTGAGTAATATTAAATGAAAAGTACGGTAAAACGTCGAATATTCAAGGCGATCGGATAAAAGTCGAGTCCGATAGTTGTATATTCAAATAAAGTAGAGTCCGGATATAAAATTCGGTTAGTACAAATGCATTTTTGTTGAAATATTCTAAATTGCATTCTTCAATACTAAATTCTACGGTAGTATTTTTGATTTATTTATTTTACGCACGTTGTAATATTACAAATTATAAACTCAATACATTTACAACACGACATTAATATGATTATAACAAAAATATTGAAAAAATATTAAAAGAGAACACATAAAAAAGTCAATATTATAAAAATCTAAGAAAGAATAAAGACATTTTTTTAAGAAAGTATAGAAGGTAGGAGAGAGTATCTATCTATCATCCACTTAAACTCACTCTCATATAGATGGAAGATATCAATATCCGAGGCAATCTCGTTAAACATCGCCATTGCTCTCTGCATTGGGATGACTACTGGCAGGATAGTTAGATAGCCGCTAAAGTTTATGGTAGTTAAAGATCATTAATGTCAGCTATATCTTTATCCGGCTTTATTTAATTTCACATTTTGTATTGTCACTATTTAAAATAAAATATATAGATCTACCTATAATTAATAAATAAATTCAGTTTAAAAAGGAAAATATCTATGTGTACGGCATTGTCATGTGCGCGTGTCTCTTCTCATGAAATCGAAGTTGATAGTAGTAGATTAGTTAGTTATTTACATATCAATACGAATTCAGTAAGGTTAGCTGATATCAAAAAATGCGTGTATGTATATGCTAGTCATTTCCAACGCTTTGGTGAAATGTTCTAAAAAGTTTGACTAGCCGTAAATTGATAAAAGTAAAGTTTCAGAAGCACATATTTTTATTTTATTACCATCGATTTCGTAAAACTGTTTTGATAAATTTTCAAACTTCGTCGTTCCGAAAATAAAAAACATAATTTTTATGGCAACATTCCGTTTTAACCTTCATCCAATTAAGGTATAATATATTTATAGGGAGTAATAACGATGAAAGTTATGCGACATTATTTTTAGACAGCGGTTGATCTCAGGCATTATGGAAATTAGATAAACCAGAGAGTTGTTTTTATTATCTACCAAAAGAAACTTGTCAATTGTTTTTTTTTTTTAATATTGTGGAAATTCTTTGTCTATGGTTCTGATGGAATACGCATGGCAGTAATGCATAGATGTTTTGAATCTATTTAAATAAACGCATACTTATCTGTCAGTACTCGACTTACGATCATTCGCACTTACGACGAAAATCTAAGTAATAAGAAAAAAATAAAATTCATAATTGTCTGTTCGAATTCTCTTATTCATTGTCCATTTCAGACATACATACATACACAATAAATTTGCTCCTTTATTTATGGTGTTTTTATTTAAAAGTGTTTGATAAATAACTACATATTGATTTTACATTTTAAGGCCTATAGATGCCACCTATGGATTTGATGAGTTTTTTTCCTTTATATGAGTGTATCCTCATGAAAAATAATCTACCAATGCATATCTTCACATTGCGGAAATCCATGTACTCCACTTTCGAATTGGATTTTTTACACTGTGTAGATCTCCATATATATGCTTCACTTTCGGAGCAAACGTGGTAAATAAAAATAAAATATTAAGCCGACTTAGACGAAAAGTTAAGAATTTAATATTTAGGAGAAATTAAAAGCTAACAAAATACGTCGGTCTTTTGAGTGCATATCTGCTATTTCTGTACGACCTTAACTGGCGTGGAGTCAACAATAGAAGAATATCGATTCCTTAAGCTGCAAATCAGCCAACTCCGCTCATACTCGAAAAACCGAAATTCTGATGCTATTTTTTTCAGCTTTAATTTTTCTATTTGTGAACCATGAAATCACCCTACACAACAGCTAACTCCAAGCAGTAACATATCAATTCACGAAAGTTTTTTATTGCTACTGAACATTTGACACAAATGTAGTTGGCCGGTTTGCAGATGAAGGCATTGATATATTCCTTTTTTGTAATATAAAGCTTAATGTAGTTGATTGTGGTTTTGTGTCGATACGTTTATCATATTAAATTAAACGTTGATTTTTAGTATCATTTAAATTGAAGATAACGCTTAGAAATGAGTAATTATCATTCGCTAATGAATATTATCAATCAATTAAAATTAAAACGTCACATAATATAACATGTGCTTTATAAATGCTACTCGTATCTATACAACTTATCGATAATATGATGAACAAAACAACAATTCTTTATTATCTGACGCTGCATACCGGATGAACCTTGGTTGCCTCAAACAGACTCCGCCATTCTGCTAGTCATCCACTTAAACGTTCACAAGTTTTTATTTTATTTTGTGCGTCCTCTCGACGTTGGTGATTATTATAAAAACAAAAACTCTTCATCCTGTTGCTTTTAAAAAAAAAAATCCTAAACAAAATCTCCCAACGTAACATATTAACCTTTTAGCTACTGCGATGTTTTTGAAAACCTCAGATTAATTTTCCAAAAATAATCATTTATACCTCGTATATTTATTATTCTTCTTTCATACCCACTCCCTAAGTGGAGCATATTAACACAGCATGCCGCCCCGAAGAATTCCTGTCGCCCGCCAGTATTCTTGCGCCCTCCTATGTCATACCTACATCCCGTAACTCCACAGAATACGTTCCATAGATAATATTTAGCGACCGAAAACCGGTCGACTTAAAAAATAGGTAGAACAGGTTAAGATTCTCTTACCTTGATTTACTGTGCGAAATATTTAAAAAAAAAAAACAGCTAGACGCAAATATGCAATACGATCGCTGTTAACATTTCTCGCTGCTATCACGAACGACGATATATAGTTGTTAAGCAGTCCAAGGGTTAAAAATTCACCATACAAACGATGGTCGTAATTATAATTCATATTTATAGAATTATAACTTTTGTAAAATAGATGTGTTTTTTAATTGTTGCAGGGCGTTCAGATTTTGTGGGTGGAATCGATAATGAAAGCCTGGACTTCAGACAGCTGGAAGAGTACATCGCTGGGGCAGTTCCCGGAGGCTACTTCGCAGACACGCTGGCAGCTTCGGATGACCAACAAGCCACGCCAGGGTAAGCAGTCTCTTCCTCAATTCGACAAATACATACATTTACATTGTTTCGATTTAAAATTGTGTGCCTTTTTAAAAAGGTTTTTAAGATCGGGTAGTATCTGTTATACAAGATAAAATAAATACGATCGCGTGCTAAAAGGATATTTCAATTGAGAAAAAAAAATACCGAACTACTATAAATCACTCTCATTTACTAAAAACTATTAATTTTATTTTCATTTGTGCGAATTTTCTACAATGAAAACGTTTTAATTCATTTAATTGTAACTATTTAACTTCTGCCATCAGAACAAATATGAACTTTCCTCTCTCGACTTTTTTTGTTTCTCGAATATTTCGAGATTTCTACCATAAAATATGGTGACAATTTCCGACTTATATAAATCAGAGCAACTTAAAAGTCAATACAATATGAATCATGTGTAAATAAATTCCTGACAATTTTGCTTCTTAGGTACAGAAAAAAGCAATTGTTGATATAGGTTTTTTGAAATAGTTATAGTCATTGATCTGATAAAGTCTCCCTCTCCTATATAACAATTTTGTTAAAACAGTATTTTTTATTTTCTGTTTCATCTCAATTCGGTTCAGTCTACAATACTCCTTATAGCAGCTAAATTAAAATATAATTTAAAATAGAAACTTCCAATGTAACATGTCTTATTATGATACGAGTATAAGACACAGTTTTTCACTCCACTGTAAAATTTCAATCGTGTCACATCAGAGGTTTTAAAAACTCGATAACGGTATATTGTATAAAAGTATTTTACAGTTATTTCAAATCAAAGTTTCATTTTATTATTGCTTTCCTTCTCAGTCATCATCTGCCGGAAAGTCCCCCGGATTCCGGATCGGAACACCCGTACAGTCCGGAGTCGCAGGCCACTCTTCATCAATCTATCATGGCGCCCACTCCCATTTCTCCCTCACACAACTCCCTGAACAACAATAATAACAGTCCACAAATTGGCATGAATACGCCGACAATGGTCATGAATGCGCCTCAGCAGCAAGTGTACGCGGAGTTGAAGACTTCACCCATGCCTCAACATATGATACCCCAGCACTTAATGTCGCTGAATGATGGATTCGTTCAGTTACATCACCATGACCATCTGGGTCACCAGCATAGTCTGGATGCAGAGACCAGACAGAATTTGATGGAGATCGGTGGTATGGGCGGTCAAGATATGATCCGGGTTGAACTCGCAAATGACAATATTGTCGGTGGCGGCGTGGGGTATCCTAATAATATTGGAGTGCCCCAACAGACAAAGAAAAGAAAGCTTTCGATTGATGGCAGTGTTTCACAAGGATCTCTTGGAGTGAAATGTGAACCAGGTATGGATATTCAATTTTTTTTTATTAAAGTGTGTGCAATTCATGCAATTATATGTCTGAAAATTCACACAGATTAGAATTGAAAATAAAATATTTTATAAACTTATATAACTAGTTAGTTGTAAAATTCCTGTGTAAGAATCAAGAACTTAGCAACTTGAGCCATATCCATAAATTAAATCATTTTTAGATACATGGTCCAGTTTTTCATTAAAAATAGTTCACTGTATTATTAATATCTATACTTGAGCAGAGCATACAGATGCAAGTCATAACTTTGACAAAATGAGTTAAGACTCTGGAACACCGGACATGATCTGTCACGATAAGCAGCGTTCTAGCTGTATGCGTCATCGCATCACATACAGGCGAGCAATCGTAGCAAGCCAGCCATGATGCATTCAGCATGCCAAAGCCTTTAATGATAACAACTTGTTATTAATGCTCATTGATCATGTTTATCAGTGACAAAAATATGAAATTCATATCTCAAAAGATTAAAAGAATACCGAATTGCATTTGGATGTAACAACCATAATGTCTTAGAAGCATAAAGAGACTCAGAAAGGTTTAAGGAGTACAAATTTTGCTTCTTTTTTACTTGTTTGTAATTTACAATTGATTGATTTCTATTATATATATTTTTATCGATTTACATAAATATTTATGAAAGTCGTAGCAGTTTAAAAAAAACTCTTTATTTTATTTTATTGTAATAATTAATATTTTCGACTGATGGTGCTTGAGGGAAATTAATTTTAAATTCTGAATTATTTTATTTTATTTAAAAAATTCACTTTATGTAGTTACATCTACTTCTCAGCTACAGATATGTTTCATTTAGTGTTATCAACATATAAAACAATATCATTTATAAAAAAAGAACAAAAGAAGAAAAGAAAATCACTAGTATTTAGCCATTGTTGATAGTGACCTATGGGTCATCAACCACTTTGTAATTTAAAAGAAATGAAGTAAACTATAGATACAATGTACTTTATCCTTAAATAAAAATACACCATTTACTAAAACAATTCACTCTCTATGGTAACTTTGTGGCAGCTCACTATTATACATAGTGTGTGTATTACATTACACAGAAAAATTAAATTTGGAATAAATTATATAACTATGTTTTCAGCTATTCCTGACGAATCAGCTCCACGAAGTCACCAACCTGCGCCCCACGTACTGGTGACCCTCGGAGGCGCACTGCCGGCTGGTGATCCACAAGATCAAAACGGTGATCCTGCTTACCAATGCATCCGGTTTCAACCGTTCCAGCAAACGTCTTGGCACACCCTTTGTGATCAGTCCCTCAAGCATCTGTGAGTTATCTCAATAATTATAGGGGAAAATTGCTTACATCTAAAAATGATATACAATTAATAATGGTATGATCATATAACAAAGAAAATTATTATCTTTAAATTTTCTTTATCCAGGCCATCACCTCATTATCGCGTTGACGCAGATAAAGGCTTCAACTTTTCAAACTCAGATGAGGCATTCGTCTGTCAGAAGAAGAATCACTTTCAGGTGACATGTCACGCACAACTGAGAGGTGATGCACAATTTGTCAAAACCCCCGAGGGCTTCAAGAAGATTACCAGCTTCCACTTGCACTTCTATGGAGTGAAGGTAATGAAATTATCTTGATATTGTTTTTTTTTTAATCATTCTTTCATTTACAAGTATCAATGTAACAGACAAAAATAACATTCATTGTTTTTTGATTAAAGTACAAAAAATTCTGCACTTTTACTAAATATGCAATTTAAAATGAAGTACTCGTAAAGTAATTTTCTTCAAATATAAATTTTTCACATGTCTTGATAACCAATATTTTTCCATAAATTCAAAGTCTTAATTTAGTGACTCCAAACTAAATCTCTAAAAACTTAAAAAAAGCTTATAAAAACAACACTGACCACAAAAATACATTCTCATATCTTCGTTTAAATTTAGGTTGAAGCACCAAACCAGACAATCAAAGTGGAACAGAGCCAATCAGATAGATCCAAGAAACCTTTCCATCCTGTTCTGTGAGTATATGAAGTTTTTCAAATAATTAAAGGTAGAAGTTGTCTTTAAAAACCAAAGATTTTTAGACCTTACCTAATATACATGTTTATCATATATACCTTAAAACTTTACAGTCCGTTTACGTATTTTTGTATGATAAAAATGATCTAAATTTAGTTTTAAAAAACAGTGAATCTATTAAAAAAAAAATTAACTATATAACATGGCAGGTTTGTAAATCCTATTTTTCTTTTCAATTGTTGTTGATTAATAACTAGGTAACCTTCTTTTCCTGATTCTTCGGTTTTAATAACTCAATTAATTGTTTAGCTTCACTTATTTGTTTTGTTTTATCTTTCTTATTTCTTAGCCATCAACTACTATTAACGTTTGTTACATGTTCATAAATGTATTATAGTTAGCTTTATATGTTTATTTTGGAATTTTTTCCTGTTTTTTTTGTTTAATAGTTCTATTTTAATGACCAAATTAAGAAAAAATATATGTTTTCCCTTTGTAGACGAAAATTCAAAAAAAATTAAGTTTGATAATTGATTTAGAACAGATGTTATAATCTCTATTCCTTGTAAAGTAGTGAAGAATTTCTTTTATAAATCGCAGCTTTAATTCCAGGGTTGACCTACAAAATGGACAAGTCACTAAAGTGACTGTAGGCCGACTTCACTTCTCTGAGACGACTTGTAATAATATGAGGAAGAAAGGCAAGCCTAACCCTGACCAGAGACACTTCCAGCTGGTTGTGGGGCTGCATGCACATACACATGATCAGCATTACCCTGTCGCCAGTCAGGCTAGTGAACGGATTATTGTCAGGGTGAGTTCATTGCTTAAAAAATTATTTGTTTAATAGAAGATGCACCACTACATTGATTATTATCAAAGATTTGAAAATATCTATAGATAATACCTTGAAAGTCTTTCGTCTTATTTTTCATTATTGGAATTATTCTATCATTCAAATTATTAAGAGGTTTCAATTTCTTCTCTTGGCAATACTGAGAATATTCACTATTCATAATGATTATTTAATGTTGCTTTCTGTATAAGTATTTTTTACATATATAATTATGGGTTACGAAAGTGAATATAATAACTAATGCCAAAATAGTGTCCTAGAAAGTGGCTTCACTTTTCACTAGTTATGGCTTCATTTGAAATAACAAGGTAATTATTGTTTTAATTTTTTCGTTCTCAGGCTTCAAATCCTGGACAGTTTGAATCAGACGTGGATCTATGCTGGCAGCGAGGAGTGACTCCAGAAAGTATCTTTCACGCAGGAAGAGTCGGCATCAATACTGATAGGCCTGATGAAACTTGTGTCATACATGGTAATATATTTTCTGCTTATTGTGTCTTTTCAAACAACTCTTAGTGAAATAATTAAATTCCTAAATGTGATATTTTAATAATATAGTGCTTTTTAGCTTTTCACATTTTTTATATATCTCTGATAACTTCTATATCTCCATAACCAAATGTAAATTTTATTAAAATATAATAATGCTGTTCTGCTCACGGACAGGTGTAACAAATAGAATCATTACAATTTACTTTTACATTTGATCACAGGTAACCTAAAAATAACTGGGCATATAGTTCAACCCAGTGATGTTCGAGCAAAACAAAATATACAAGAATGCGATACAGCCCAACAGTTGAGAAATGTGCAGAACATCAGAGTTGTGAGGTTAGAATTCTTGTTTTATCTTATTTTTTTGCCATGTCCACAAGTGAAGCATATGGTTCTTCCCATTATAAAGTCTTATTTTTGACAGATTCTTTTTCATGAGGGTCACTAAATTCATTCGGTCCTGTATCTTTAGATTTTTATAAAGCTTGCAGCTGTTGAATTCAAAGCCATATTGGTTTGAAATATATACTTTATATTTATTTCTATAATATCATCCTTGCCTAGGTACTGCTACAATCCTCAATTTGCTCTGCATTCCGGGCTTCGCACAGAGAGTGATATGGATGTGATTCATACAGACACAGGAGTGATTGCCCAGGAAGTCAAGGAGGTCTTACCGGAAGCTGTGAAGGAAGCCGGAGACGTGGTATTGCCCAATGGAGAGACTATCGATAAATTCTTAGTTGTGAACAAGGTAATACCTGATTCATGATATTATTTATTACTAATCGATTGTAAAAGTACTTTGAATTGTACGTTTATAAGTCATATATCTTTTAAATCAAATACATATGTCTAAGCAGGATTGCGTGATCACATTTGTTATGAAAGCTAATTGCTCAGTCTCGGGTTAAATCTGATTTCAGGACCGGATCTTCATGGAGAACGTCGGTGCAGTTAAAGAGTTAAGTAAAGTGACGGACCATTTGGAAACTAGGATCGATCAACTCGAGAAGATTAACCGGAAACTTTGCAAAATCAGCTCACTGCAGCGGAGAGAAAGTACTAGCACAGGTATAGCTACATGTTAATGTTTATTTATATTGCATTAAAATAATGGCTCAAATACCTATTGACGAAACTGGAAATATAAATAAGTTAAAGTCGTACTTATCTAACCCAAACTAAAGTCTACATCCTTCACCATTTTGGCTACATGACACATCTGAGACTGATCTCCAAATTGCCAAAATATTTTTACCAGGTTTACATATAATGATTTATTATTTTTTGCAGTTGCGTCTCGTGTTTCAACCACCACAAACAACTCGAGTTCAGGAAAATCAAACCACAGTGACGGCAACATTTCAATCGGTCATTTTTGTGATATTGCCAATATTCCAGTACCATACCGCAGACAGCCGCCACACTGTTGCCAACGCCATGCAAGAAACAGTCCCACCAAATTAAAAAATCCTCCATACTGCTCAGGGAGTGATAAACATGGCAAAAGTCACTCTTCAAAGTATGGCAACTTTTATCACACAAACAAAATGAACGCTTGTGTTAAATATTATACTGCCAAGCATCACAGCTTGACAAAAGAAATATATAACCATCACAATGCAAAACGATCTCAACATCACAGTAACGAAACAGATGGTATTGACAATGATAAAAAGAAAAATCCATTCTACTTGCCATTCAAAAGAACAGAAAATAATACAGTCAGATCTGAAGACATGAAGTGTTCTAAAGACTGTTCTGTTTCTATGATGACTATTATGAAGGATGATGATAAGTGTTCCTCGTCTTCGTTGGGTAGTTGCGGTTGGTCCAGGGACGATGTCTGCTGTGGCGAGTTTGGTAGCAGCGGTCATGTCTGTAGAGGGTCATCTTCGGTTTGCCGTGGTAACTTGAGGCGAAGAGATAGAAGATTTTACGGACGAGAAGTTATCTTTTCAAATAAATTCATTCAGATTGTGGTTGGAATATTATTGCTCATAATGGCATTTTGGTAAGTTATTTCTTTGTCTGCATATATCTCTAAAAACCACAATTTTTAAATAATGTACTCCACTTGTAAGAAATATGTTTATAGGTGTAGTCAAAATTTTAACGGCATTTTTAATTTGTTTATTTTGAAACTAAATACTTTTAGATAAAAACCACTACAATACAAGCATTGTAGTTTTTTTGTGATATTCTCATATCTGTCATGTATTTATTTTAGCTTGATCGCAATATCCACACTATACTTCATAGAATACCACAAGAACAGTATTGCATCCTTGGAAAAAGCGATCCTCAACCAAGGAATTCTTCATTCACGGCAAAAGTCTAGCAATGCACAGAACCATGACAATCCAAACTATCACGAACCGAAAGGCAATCAGTCCAAAGAGCCTCCTGACCGAAAGTTGGACTATCAGATGCTAAAACACTATGCAGAAAATGAAGATGCAAAACAAGATCCTGGCTCCATTCGCTCCAACGATTCTCCACACCGAAATCCATTCTTAACAACTGAGATGTCCAACTTCATCGAGAGCATGAAAAGCTCTGTCAATCCAAATGTTGAGGTAAAATTTACTGACAATTTTTTCATATTTCATATTACATATAAACCAATCGACATTCACATACAATATTATTACATATTCATCTAGTAACCCAATATGGGGTATATGTCTTACTTATTGGAACTTAATTATTTCGGTTTTCAGAATATCAAAGTGCCATCGAAATTACCATATACAGTGAAGAGTATGGTTGGAACCATTAAGGATATTCCCACAACAGAACCCACCACTTATAGAGGTAATATCTCATACGTAGATACAACCCGCATTCAACACGCAGAGTCATAATGATAGAAAGTGAAACCATCGATATAACTAGTAATTAAATTAGGCGCAAATAAAATAGGATATTCCTATAGATTTAACATCATTTTTTTTTGTATAATACATACACATGTACAATTAAATTTACTAAACTGACAACTCATAGCAACAAGGGATATACAGCAAAAAAATGAAAGTGTAAACATCGGAAAATAGCTGAAAGAATTTGTTTGATGGCCAAGATGCATAGATCTAGAATGGTTAAAAGTTCCTAATTTCTGTAGAAGAATGCAGAATAATGCTCAAGAAGAATTAGGGGAAGAAAATGTTTTACAGTAGTTAAAAGTAAATAAAGGTGACCATGAGTATCACATAATGACTTGAAATGACAAAGCAGATAAAGTTATGGTCACGTAAAATTTTCATAATTTTATACAGTTGATTATAAAAGAACAGTATATTTCGAAAGCGCAAACAAAACTTGAATTCTTGAATCTAATAATAATAATAAAATGCATTTTGAAAACCGATTTTTATATAACGGACTTTTGACAACGGACAACCCCTCATCAGCATTAGTCCATTATATCAAGATTCTACTGTAATAATACTTTCTACTTTTGAGCAGTCTTTATTTTATGAGAAATAACAGGAAACCATTACTGTGAAGTTTACTGTATTCATTGCGTGTTTTGTATTCACTTTCAACAACATTCATTAATGAATTCCTTAAAGAATACAATACAAAAACTGTGAGATAAATCCCCCATCTACTCTATATATGCGACATATTGCCAATACTTTTTTATTTAAGAAAGTCCATACATCTAAGTTATTACTTTTTTACTTTTAGAAACAGCGAAAACAACGCAGGGACATATCTCTCAACCAAAAAATGAGTTGGACTACGACTCGCATAATACAAGAGTACCGAACAAACCCAAATCAGTTTCAGGTATGTAATATGTTATTATAATACTAAATGTCATCATTTATATGTATGATAAGGTAGAAATACAATGTATTTTCATACATTCTCAAATATGTTCTTTGCCCCCATTTAATAAACTCCTTTAAAATCCATAAATATAAATGTTACAATTGGTAAGTCCAGTTTTATCTTATAATACATTGACATTGATTGAAAAGGCTCTTCCGCAAGTCGTATAATGTTACGAAGTTCCTAAGTACCATGAATAAATTCAACGGTATGGTGTTGATTAAGATTTAGAAGTGACAATAGACTATAGAAGAATCTATAATAAAATATATATCCAAATTGCATATTGTGTGTTTTTCCAGATGAATATGGGCAACCTACACAACTCGTTCACAATCTTGAATACGAATACTTCCCGAAAAATTTACATCCAAACTCCATACAGGAAGCCGGTGGTATCATCAGGACTGTAAACCCTATCGGTCGGCCGGTCAACTGCCTTGCTGCTGACTTCAGTCATCATGGAGATACAGTTGGTGCAATTGAAGAATGTCAGGTATGTTAACGGATGATTTTTTTTCATATTTACATTTGTCGTGACCATTTTCTATCATACAAAAATAACTAACAAAATCAAATTCTTTTCTCCAAAGTATTATATAATTTATCGTCACCAACATTGCAGGAACACGTAACTTGATTTGTTGATTAGTCATTTTGTAAAATATAGTTCTATTTTTTACAATATCTTGTACCACTAGTTCATTTTTTAGTATTCAACATGTGTGTTTATAAAACGTATTGTATAAATTGAGTATATATTACTGTGGATGTATATTTATACAGGATACTTTTTATAAAGATTGGTTATCAACCAGTTTTTCTAGCCAACTGGCCACTGACACCATATTATGGATAACAATTCAAATATTTATAGTAATTATTTTTTTCTCTGTTTACTTTTTAATGCTTACCATAGTTGAAGGATTGCAACATTTGGATATTACCTGACGGAAAGGTAATTTTTATGATGCTTTAATGGTATTGCATTGTGACTTCTTCTCTGTATTTTATCTATATGTTCATCAGTTTTACAAGTCTACAGTATTTTTCTCATACAGATAATGTTCTCAAATAGTATTTATTATAGTTTTTATAATAAAACAATTTATTTCATGATATTATCGAAGAGTATATGATATGAATCCCCAAACTGACCAATACCAAATACTCTGGTTGTTAGTGTGATAACACTATAATGAAATCAATTTTACTTACGTTTACAGGTGTTTTGCTGCAGTGGCATTTCTGACATACCAAAAATCGTCAGCTCTGAAAACACTGACCCGGTAATTGACGACCTGGAATCTCCACCCAATTCAAACATAGCTGACAGCATAAATGATACTAGACCACTGTCTGTTAAAAATGACGCAATACCTAAAAAAACTAAAGATTCTTTAAAAAACACGCAAAGAAGTGGTCCAGAGACACCTAAAAATATTAAAAGTATTCCAAAATATGACTACACAGCTGTAGATCAAGGTGATCACACATTCGATCCTAAAGACACTAACAATGTGTTGCCCAGTGCTGAACCCAAAGAAAGAGTTGTTATGAAAAATAAAATACCAACAATATCAATGAACCCAGAACGACATGTCAATTTGACAGGTAGGCCTACCTCAAATGTTGTCAATTCTTCAGACGCTTTGCTCGTTGATGACTTGGTAGTGAAAAAAGACCTTAATAAGAAAACTATAGAGTTTGAATTGACCAGAAATTTAGTGCCTAAATCAAATTTTACTTCCCTGTATGAGAATGGAGCCAAGAAATTTACACCGAACGCTTCAAAAGGACCGCTAAATCATGCAGTTGATACTGGAAATAAGAGGGGAGCTAAATATTCAGACAGTGGAGAGAACCGAATGGTTGATATTGAGAGACGTGTCAAAAGACAGGTTGTGGCAGTTGCTCAACCTGAAACAGAAGAGGATGGTATATTTCCCGATGGTATGTATTTTACAAATCTTCTTTTAAAAAAAGGTATTAAGGGCTTTGTATAGTAATATTTTTCCCTCATCATAAAAGAAGAGTTTTTTAAATCATAAAAAATTCCTATTTTTCACAGATTATTTAGCATGGAAGCCGCACCCAGATAATCGAGAGTACACTGTATAAGTGTTCATGAGATTTTAGTATTTTGGTTTATGTAGTATTATAACGTAATTTATTGATATTGATATTTATTTTTATTTGCAGAAACATGCGAACATGTTGGTGTCTCGATAAGCGGAGAGGCCTTCAATGAAACTCTTGGCATTGACAAATTTTGTTACAGTGATGTCACTTTTCTGAACGTTACATACAACGTGCCAATATCTAAATACATGCCCGACCGAATGATTGTGCTGACATTTTAGTAAGATACCATTAGTTCTTTAGTTTTTATTATATATCAAACAGTAGCAGCCAAATTTCAACGTCAGTCTTATTTCCATAACTATATCCACTCAGTTTGACACTTATGGACAAAAAAAATGTACAAGTATTCACTGAAAAAAAATGAGTACCCTATTATATGTACGGTAAGTCAATCAATTGATATCATCATGACGGCTGGTGAATGACAGATATTCTTAGAGTCGCCATGTGATAGCCACATATATGGTCCATTTAAAGGGCGGATATGGCAGAAAAAGAAGATCAACAGTAATAGAATTTGTGAAAACAATCACTTGAGTGTGTTTTTTGATAGTTTTGTACCAATATGTAATTTTTTTCATATGATAATTTTATATAAATACTACTTATTTTATGAGTAACATAACGAACTTGATAACATTATTATAATATTAATAAACAATTTTTAGTTCTCCCAACTTGAAGAAGTTCACCAATTGCCTGAACAACCAAACTGTGTACACACAAGACACTGACTGTCATTCTAATGACTCTGCACATGTTGTGGATGGATATTCTAAAGCTGTCGCTGGCGGAACCAATAGATCCAGCTTCGATATCAACGTCAACGGAGTAAAATCAAAGGATATGATGTTCAGAGCTTCGTTATTTAGCAGTAATGAGGTAACACATCTTTAATTTTGGTTAATCTTTCTGTTTAAATTCTGCAGCTGCAGAATTTTTCAAAGTCCAAAGATGTAAAACCAGATGAATAGAGCTGACAAGTGATTCTCATCAAAAAAAAATTCGATATAAGTTGTTGCAATGCGAGGATCAATATACTCCATTTTCTGGAGTAATCACTTTCACACTATTATTATCCATATACTCTACTTTCGGAGCGAATGTGGTAAAAATATATTATAATTCCACTTCGAATTTCCATCAAATTCATATAGGAATATATATATATCAATCGTTCAAATTCAGAACTAAGTTTGCCACCATACAAAAACAAAAAATGAATTATTTAACATTACCCTGCATGTTTCCCTTACATAATGGATATTTTATGTTGGTACAATTATACTTGTATATTATTTTAATAATAGGATGTTTTTGTTTTTTTTTAGGATGTTTGCAACATTATGGACAAAAAAGCCAATGATTTCTTGGAGTTTTCCATTCGCCTATACAGAGAATGCGACGGGTGAACAGATCGTTCATGAATAATTTGGAGTTATTGTGAAATCAATTATTATTATTGAAGCGTCGGCCTATCCCCACGAATGGAAACAGTAGGTCTCATAGTATACTTGTACGTATTTTGTAAATGTACCATAGACTAGGCATAGAAATTAAATTAAAGTGGCTCATGTAAGCCATATCTTTTTAAATATGAGAGAATAGTTTGTCTTTTTAACTGAATGTTCGTCTATTAAATTCATAATAATATGATAATTTTATGGTAAATTAAATTATTGTATACTGCTAGGCAGCAATATATAAATATGTAACAATATAAATCAGATAAATGACAAGTTGATACAGAACAAATTTTAAATAGAATAACAAGAAATACATTCCATAGATTACAATCTTTAACATTATTTTTAAAAATTCAATTTGAAACATGTATTCAAGTTACGTATTAATCATGTAAGCAGAATCTTGTGTAATATTGATAGAAATTTCAATGGTTTTGTATCAAATTTAACTTGGTTCATAAAAATCGGCTTGTGTACAAACACACAAAATTTGTAATCTTATAATATAAGTGTAAATTGAACATTCAAGAGAGATAAATATTTATTCCTTCGATTTAAAAAGGTTTCGTATTTTTATAAGTGTAAATGAATAATTGTTAAAAGTTCATAATGCGGTAGACTGGTGTAAATATAATTTTCATCATCAATTATTTATGAGAAGAGAATTCCCATGGTTATGAAATAAACTTTGTGTATATTGATATTATAGATACCTGTAAATTCACAGTCAAGAAAGCTGAATCTTTATGGATTTTTTTTTATCTAGCAATGTTTTTTTGTATATAAACAAAATGGAGGAAGATATATAATATTTTTTATGTTTAAAATTTGAAAAAGTTCAACTAATTCAACTAAAAATAAAATGTTATTTACATATTTTTGCATGCACCCTTTGCGATTTTACTCAAGTGCATTAAAATAAATCAATATTTCCGTCAATCAAAGCATGTTTCCAGTAGCCATATATGAAATCATTATTTTATTTAACATCTTATATAAAAACCAAACCTTCACTTAATTAGAATAAATAATAACTGTGCCTCGAATATCTAACACTTGCAATAGCATCCTCTTAGCCATTGCTAGATTGTTTTTCTCTATTATGTTTAATAGATTACATTTCGAATAATTAAAACCTACATCCAACCCGATATATTGATAACTATATTCCGTTTGAGATAAAAAATAATATGTGTGTTTAATGTAAAACATGTAATCTGCAGCTCTTTGGTCATTTATTTACATATTTTCTTACGTAATCTGTGATCGTGTTTTCAACTTATCCGTCCATGGCAATATGTGGCAATAAGTAAAATTTGTAAACAAAAAATGTACTCAAAACCAATACTCTTTATAAATCTATTAAATCGTATATAATTGTGAACGTCAAAACAATAATAATAAAATTAATTTAATTAGCTAGTAATGTAATATTATTCTACATTATTTTATATTTGATAAAATTTGTGCTTTATGGCAACACTAGGTTTTTTTGCAAAGTTACTTCAAATTCCATTTGCAACATTCCTTATTTGAAATATTATTAAATGTTAATTTATTAGACATAATCATTCTTATGTTATATTTTAAATGCTTAGCTTATTATTTTGGTACAAATTAAAATGGGGTGAAAATGTACCGTTGCTTTGCGCACACATTTTTATTAAATAAAAACAATGGCAATTTTAGCTAATTAGTTTTATAAATTGGATTATATTTCTAGTGAGCTAAGTATGTGTCCAAAATATATGTTGAATTAACATTAAGAGCAATAAACAACGTCCGTCCTGATTATCATTATTTTTAAGATAATCATTCATTATATTGATACAAAATATAAAAAATTATATGAATATAAATAATACAATTTCGGCAAAAGTTTATTGTATTACTAATGATATTTTATATGTAAATATTTAATTAATAGACAAATTAGTGGTTTACATTGCATATATTATACGTAGATACTAAGTCAATTGAAATAGATTTTTATTTAATTTTTTTAAAATGATTTATAATTTTGTTTTGTTGTATATATAACGGTGTCTGGTGATATTTAAATTTTTCGTAGAATTTACTGAGTCTATTCTAGTATATAATATATTTAATATTTAAGTTATTTGAATATTTTGGCGTAACTTACGGATTCATAATTGATTAAATAAAATAATTATACAAATCAACTTAAAAATTTCCTACAAATTATCTTAGTAAATATTATATATAAATAGTTCATAATAAATGTATATTATATTTAAATAGTTAACACTTTCACTAGTATGTCAATCAAACTATAGAAACGCGCACATTTATAAAATATGATGTATTTATTAAATTTTCTATACAATACTACAGCAAAAAAAGCATAGTTTTAATTATAGAGATTCTTTCCTGCATGACAATTTAGTAACTCACCATCTAATAAAAACTGGTGAAAAAAATACTGACAAATATCTAAAATTGCGATTACATCATTTGATGTAACAATATATTGTATTAAGATTGTGAAAGTTTATAATTAAATGTTTTGAGTCTCCTTAAATTTTCTATATTATTAAAAATATTAATTCTCATCCATATGAAATGTTTTTGTAGAATTACATTCTAAGGGTACCCATACACGAACAGTCCGGAAACTGTCAATTCAAGACGATAATTCAAATTGATGCCGGCCACATATTAGTAAGTGTGTGTCGACTGACTAGATCTATGGGCACTATAAAAAAAAATGTTTTTATTTACATAATAAATGAAATGGAGCAGTTTCAATAAATGTATTCTCAACATCAAATATGATAATTTTTCATCCAACTTTACAATTTTTTCATTTTATTCATGTAATTATTTAAAAGAGTTATGTTACTTTTAATCAGATCAAATGGATGTTTTTTTGAACGATAGTTTAATAATTATTTTTTGTATTGTATCCTATGTAGATGAAAATTGTGGAAATTTATATATTTTCTTATAAGACATAAATTTAAGAATAGTTTTAAAAAATTAGACATTCTTCTAAAGAGAAATGAATTGATAACTTAGATATTTAAAAAAGACATGAATTGTGTACAAGTAATGTAAAAATATGGTCTTTCAACCAAAATATATTACATTCTTTTAATTTACGAATTTTCGTAAATATTTTACGAGCGATTTTTAATTGTATAATTAATAAAAAGATAATAAATTATAATATTATTTCTTTAAAATGAATTTGATTACAATATATGGCTTGATATATTCTGGAATTATCTATGCTAAAACTAATATGATTGCGTTGTAATCATATATCAGAGATCATTAAATAATAGTAATCTTTATTTTTAATAGAAAAATCTCTACATATCCGTAATACTCTCAAATCATGAACACTTATTCTCTAGAGTCTAGAGTTAAAAGTGTATATTAGATTTTGTAGATTGACACTGATTACTCGAAATGTTTTCTTTGTAATGAGGTAATAAAGATAATTTTTTTATACTTCATCTCTGTAGATTGACGTATAAGACACCATGTGTAGTAATTATAATTATGCAGGAAAAAGAGACAAAGTAATTCTAAATACATAGTAAATGAATTTTAATATATAGAATAGAATGAAAACTTTTAGACGATTTTGATATTATTGAGAATCAGAAGGACTATGTCTTTATTCTGAAAAAATTTGCAATATTAAAATCATGTGTCAATCAGTCCGTATACATACATAACAAATTTATGACTATAAGTTGATAACACGCATCATACATTTATTAAATTGTTCAGGAGGGCCTTTAGCCAGGAGGAAACTTTATAAAAAATAAGTATTGGGAAATTAATGAAGATGAAATACACTTTTTTTAAAGGAAAGTAAACATTTTTGCACTCCAAAAGTCTATTTCATTTTCTTTAATATCCCAATACTTATCTTTTTATAAGGTTTATCGATGCTCCTGAACAATTTAACAAATGTATGATATATGCTGTCAACTTATAACTATCAATATGCATATTCAATAAAATAATTTATTGATTTCCACTAACGACAAAGTTGGAAGCAGGATTGTTGAGGAACACAAATTTTTAATTTGATTGAAAAACAAACGCTGAAATATTATGTGTGAATAGCTATTATTTCTGTATGACTCTGTCATAAATACCTAAATTAGTAAAAAAAATAATGGTGTCTTGTGTAGCTCATTCAGAATCATTGTAATAATTAGTGCATTCTTTAAGAGAATGAATATTCCACATAAATTCTTATTTATGAGAACTATTAGAAATAGAAAACCTAATTGATATTCTTTTTAAATTATTATATGAACCACTGTTCATAAATGCACTTAATACTTTGAACACAAAATATTTTTGGTGTTTTAGAATAGTAAAAAAATTAGCCATTCCACAAGGGTATTCTGAATGATAATGAGAATAGTTTGATCTCTCACTAAAACGAAAATAAAATAAAATGTATCACTCATGTGTTATATTCCTTTGAAAATTAATCATTGTAATTTGTAATTTTTTTGTTATATAAAAATGTTGACCTTCCACCAACCCGACATTATTTGTGTCATCTTGATGTATGACAGAATGATATATGTGGTGAAAATTATATATTTTCCAATTATTATAGTGTCATCTTAATAATCATATAATTTTACATGTTTTATATAAAAGCAAAGGAGTGCATTCATAGAAAGTAAACACATAATAACATACTTAAACATTCTTTCAAAGCTAATGCTAAAAATTATTATTTTACAGTCAAACTTGAATATAACGAAGACCAGGGAACCAGGAAAATATCCATCATATGTAATTTATATCTGTCTCACAAACATTCTATGTAAGGTGTATATACTTTTTGTATGAACTTTTTTTCATTGCTAATATATAGAAAAAATTATGACAGTGTTCAAAAAATCAAAGAAATCTGCTTTTATCACCACTAGACACATTTCTGATATCAAAATTTGTTTCTAGTTTACTTAATAACTGGAGTTACATATAAAGATATTTAAAAAAAACTAGAAACTGAACCACATTACAGTCGTTTACTGGTCCATAATCCAATTATTAACCTTTTCATCTTTATCTTTTATTTCAAGAATTGAATTCTCTCTTAGTAATTAAAAATGTTTGAAATGTTTGTTTGGCACCAAATGTGGTTAATTAAATCCATGAAGCACATTCATTGTAGCTTTTCTTCCATTGAAATCATAATCGTTATAACGAAGTTTGACTGTCAAAATGTCAACATTGTGTTTTTTCGATGAAGCTGTGTCATGAAATTTAGACTGTAAACTTAACATTCCATACGTATTTACTTTTAATAATATTTTACAAATTAGGTTTTATAATTATTATTTTTAAGATATTTATCGTACCTGTACTTTTATTTGTTGATTATTGCATTTGTTTTACTCTCAAATTGCACTTAATTTAAAAATACATCATATTACAATAATATATTTTAGATAATAATGACATAGAATATTTTTGATTCCTTAGCATTTAGGCATAGACTTTTCTGAAATCATTTTGCAAGTATTTATAAGGAAAAGCAAAAATATTGCCAGTAAAATATTTTTTATACCCTTTCCCATATTGTCATTTTGATAGCCAGGCGGATAAGCGTGCAGAGTTTTAAATTAGCACAAAAATTAACATGGATTCAATTTCAAATACTCGGAGCAGACATTGGATTAAAAGTTACATGAATTGCTGAACAGCTCACCTGAAATGCTCCTTTGTTTCATATAACGGATACGAAAACTCGCTAAGGATTCGGCTCCAACTGATTAGTTTAAAATATCTTACTGTCAACCGATCCTCGTGAAATATAATTAAATATTATAATTTGACATAACTTATTAAAATGAATTAAGTCAAATAACAAAATGGTATATAAGTTCAAAAACAAATATTAAATACATACAAATAGAATATTTTTTTTTTGTGGCAGAATTTAAAAAAGTTTATGATGAAAATATTCTCCACATAATCCATTTCTAAATTAGACCAATAGCTGGTATACTCTCACCGACTTCCACTTACAGATATGTAATTTTAATGACAGGAAATGAGTTCCTCTGAGCAAAAATTGTGCACTTAATATTGTTCAATAGAGCCAGTGCAAGCAATTTTGTCAATAAGTATCCATCATCATATTCTGCTAATTTAACTGATCAAAGAGTGAAAATCATATTTAATCTGAAATATTATATTTTTGTTATGTTATATCTTATATGATTGAAATAATTCAAAATGATTATATCCACAATAATAAGAATTGTTGTAAAACATTGTTAAATTATCTCCAAATTTATAAAACGAATCGATAAACTCAAAACTATTTAAAATTTATGAAATTTTAACATTTTTATACAATATG
>JAGVSQ010001352.1:0-20901 GCA_022683975.1 Rhyacophila evoluta | reverse complement strand
ACATACCGCAATTGTTGAATTAATATTTTATCTTTGCGATAGTTTGAAGAATTATTGAAGGGCAAGATGGAAAGTAATATGTTTTTTATAAGTTTAACGAATCATTTACTTATTTATACAATGCATTTTTATCTTTACATAATTTACTAATGAAAAAAAAAAAACATTACATAGCTGTTTGACGACAGGCAAAACATGAATGGTTCCAAAGATCAAAGGCGTAGTAAAAAAATGATAAAACTCGTTTGAATAAAAACGACAGATAAATAAGTAATGTAGCTGTGCGCGTAAGATATGTTTTATTTTTAGTGTTTTAAAAATGGCCAACGCAGAGCACACATAAAAGATTTCACGCCTAATCAGGTGCTATTTTCGCATTAACTATTTTCCATGCGACCGCTTCTCTCAGGGAGATGACACCGATGACGTAGATAGTAAACAATAATATCATAATGTGTCCACGTTTATACGATGGTAGAAATATAAGCAATAATCATATCACACACCTCTAGTTTAAACGCGAGTAAAAAAACACGACTAGCCAATTCTAAGTCGGTTTCGGCGACCCAATTGAAAAAAAACCAAGCCAAACCATGACATTGCGTCATTGCGTAATACGAAATTGCCGGGTAATATAAGTATAAGAACTAATTCTTATATTGGAATTAGAATTGATGTTTGCTGATATTTCGTTTTTCATTTCCCGTTAATGGACTTTTTCATATGCAATTAGGTGCTTGTCAGCGTGTATATGCATCGTATCGAAATATATGTTTCTCAAGAATAATGTTAGATTTTCTAGGAACGTTTTATTATAAGACATGTGTGAATAATATAGTTCCCGTATATATGGTATAACGTGGACAATTATTTTTGGCGTGTTGGATTTACAGTTACATTCGCGTAATCGATTCAATCAAAGTTTATCTTCTTTGTTTACGCCACAAAGCCGAGCCATTTCCGCTTGAATGACAAAATAAGCTAGCAGACAATTCGCAACTGTGAGCCGACGCGGTTTTTTTATATTCACCGAATTTCGGTCAGTTTAGTTTTCTCGCCGAGCAATTGTGACAAGATAATTAATTGCAATATTTACGAAAATGTGCAGCCATTATTGAAGATTTATAGTTATTGCAAAATCTCATTTTCATACTGCGTCGTCAAAACAAAGATAAGAATTTAGCTATCGCTATCATTCTTGTTGATGGATGTCTTTTTAGATAACGACAACGACCATTAAGGAGTGTGCTCGTAATTATTTTGTTGAGGTTTTGTTTACCTGGTCGTAGTACTGGTCTCGAAGCGCCGTGAGATGATTTGTACCGATGTCTCTGATCTCCCGTAGGTGTTTTGACTGGCTGGAGTAGCTACTCTGGATCCAGTCCACTTGCTGGGTACAGTTATCTTTGATGCGGTGTACCTAATAGTAATAAAAAACAATTTGATTAATATGAATTCCTATATTGATGTCACACCGTTCAATGTCACATTCAATTCCGCAATCGATAATAATCTAGCTGTTATATAGTTACCAGCGTCGTATTGTGTATTTCACAAACGCCTCTTATATAACATTCATAAACGGGAAAATGAAATAAACATTGCTGCATGGAGCATAAAGCGTACAAGACAATAATATTTTCGTAACATTATTTTCCAGCGAGGAACATAATGTTTAAATACAGATAGTATCGGACTGATTTTTTGTAGACAAAAACTCGATTCTCTTGTTTATCATTAGGTTTCGAAATAACAAGAAAAATTAATTGAAAAAAAGCAGAAATCAACATAGCCGAAAAATTTCGAAAGTGTTCCAAGTCATTATTAATTTTGTATTGTTACATTACAAGCACATCGAATTAGTCAATAGCACGAAACGTTTTGAGCATTACTTTTCGATACCAATAAAATCAAATCGACGGATAATCGGATGATATCTATCCACTTTGATATGCTTTAAAAGTTAAGTGTTTCGATGAAAAAAGTCGCTCTTACATATTCTTCTGCGTTTATCATTCAATCATGTATTCAATGCACGCGCGCTGTCAACAACCCGAGTTTCCGGATTTTCGGTAGAGGGAATGAGGATATGCGTCACAGATAAAAAAGATTGGGTTGTAAAAAAGAAAAGAAAATCTTTTAACCCTCTTCGTGTGTTTTGACTCCGATCGACAATGGGTTCTATAAAAATTGAGGTCCTCGTGATAGCTATCAGCAATACATTACAATTAAACATATCATGTAAGAATTCAGTAATTTTTAGATGTTGAACGATTACGAATTGAATAAAGATAAGTATTTGAGCACGACTTCTCAAAAGAGGGTATTCGATATTCTTTGGCCTAATTGTTTTTGTGATTTTTACGTAAAAAAAACCAATTGGATTATTATTTTGAACACTACGTTATCATTCCAATCGCTATAAATTCAGTTGAATATTTACGAGCGTGCTCGTTTTTAAAAATTAATAATCCGACGTGAAAATTAGAAGAAAGTGAGAAACTTTAATGAAAACGGACAATTTCATTGTCCAACTGTGTAATCTAGTTGTACGTAAAGATTTTCAAAAAGCATTCGTATAATTTCGCTCGAGGTCACCGTCGTGGGAATTCTTACGAATGCAAAAAATATACAGAGGCTTTTGCTCGTAAAAAAACCAACATACGCATTGTGTTAAGCCACGTCTATTTTCTCAGTGTTTTATTTGTAATTAAAACAAAATAATACATTTAAACGATAGGGAAAATTGTTTTTCATAAAAGGCTACAATCTGCAATATATCACAGATAGGCGTAAATTTTACAAATACTTTCGTCTCGCGTGATAAAAAATACTTAACCACCCGACCAACAACCCTTACGCTTACCAAGTACTCGCGGGCGTGCGATAAATATCTAGTTTCACCCATATTTCTATGTCGTAATTTAAATCAAATACCGATCTAGCCACATCAATTTTACTTGGTTATTTAATTTACACTTTTAATATTTTAATTAAATAGTATCGAAATTAAAATGTTTCGTTTTTTCTTTGCCAAATGTTAATTCGCAGGATGAGAGAAAATCATTTTTATGACAAACACATTCCTTCATACTTAATACAATATATTTTAAACTTGAAACTCGTTATTTGCAATCCGGGTTTTTCCGTTCGCCGCCTTCGTGGTGAATCGTATAAACCACGCGAGAAAGTGTGCAGTTTTCATTATGATTTTATTATCGATGCATATGAGAAGTTTACAATTTTTGAGAACTGCAACGTTTGCAAATCGTTGTAATATTTCAAAGTGCGCCGTCCGAAAATGATCGTCTCGATCATTCTACTTTTACTCATACTTACCTGGTTATCTAATAATTTTAAGTAATATTCTTACATACGCCAATGAAATTGATCGAGAATTATTGCCTAAGTTACAAAACAAACAAGTCTATATTAACGATGGACAACTATCAAATATATATATATGCACAGGCCATTTATCTAACGGACTTTTAAATTACAAATGTATTTTCCGGCGATAAACAATTTTAATAACGTTTTCCCTGCAAATGTCATCATAACAATATCGACCGGCACTGCGGTATAAGGAATACGTTTTCATTACCACCGTATGCCGTCGAAATACTGTTTCGAATTATATATTTTTCGTACAAGCCGGCGGCTCGTTCGTTCAGCTAAAAATTGGCTGAAAATGTAATTGATACAGGCTATTTATCAAAAACATACTAGACATTTTATCCAATACCGTGTGCCTAGTACATACCCGCCGAACGCCGAGTTTTATGTGTATATCATATAAAATAGATTTTTATTTATCATTTCCTCAAAACTAAACCGTTAAGTCTAAACATATTGTATTTTAATTTTACGTTGGAATCCAATTCGGTTTAGTGAGTTATATCTAGTATAAATCAAGACACGCGTGCTATAGTTATTAGCATAATATGAATTGCCTAAAAAAATCTAAATGCACAGTGATACTAATGTGTTTTTTTAACTCATAAACTAACATAATTTGCTCATTACTTCCTGTGGTTTCTTATACCCATCCACTTTAAAGCGCAGTGTGCAGCCGCATTTATGAGTATGCTACAGCTAAATCGGCTGCAAAATAGCGGCCCTGAGTTTCTTACTCTAGTTATCTATCAAAGAAATACGAGTTTTTATGGCGTCACATTATACACTGTTGTAGCTCACCTGCATGGTGTAATTTTCTCTCAGCTTCTCCAACTGTTGGCTTTTGTATTGTTCAATGTTGTCCAGCATGGCCGATATCTGCTTCGCTCTCGGCGCTTCCTTGTCCGCCGTGTTGCGACAGCACAGGCAACAGCTGCAGCATTTTTCAATAATTCCCATCCTGCAAATCACACACTGATGAGTTATCTTAGTCTTTACTGATCACGATCCAATACCAAACGCATTATTAATATCTTCAATGTTAGACATCGACATCTAAGTATTTCGTACACTTCGCCAAGTTACTGGGGAAATTATACTAAATAATTACATATATTGATGTTCTGTTCTTTGGCATGTCGTGTGGCTTTTGATGATGAATGATAGTAGTTTATAAAAACGTTTATTGAAACAGTGGGGGGGGCGGGATGTTAAATATTTACATTTTTCTTATCAATATCAAATGCAGTGTAGATTGTAAACATGTCGTTTGAGCGGTTTTAATCAACCGCTGGTTTTCTATTGTTTTTATCATCGCATTTTTCCATGAAATTCCTTCATATTTCATATGATGTCTTTACGTAAGTAATTTATTGAAATATATGTTTAATCTTTGAAATATTAAAACTAAGCCAACAATAGGCGCCAAAGTATTACACCTCATCTTCTGCTGTGTCGTCGTAATAGAGTTAATATTTTTTGTGTTTTGAAAAAGCTACCCTGTGACATCGTCGAGTAAATAAATATTTTTTTAACAAACGGCCGACACGCGATTAAATAAAGTAAACGACAGCAGTGTATCGCTATTGAAGTAGTGCCCGTGAAAACTTCATGGAACAGCGCCCATGCGAATTGCACGAGTATGATTTTAATTCATACATTTTATAAAAACATAGCAGTTATTGTTATGTATTGAATTCATGGTATCCGACACGTATCCAATGCATTAAACTATAACATTGTACGTTATATGCGAAGTACAATGCACAATACCTACGGCAAATATATGCAATATCAAAAATGCGTTTCTGTAACTTTTCGTAAAATATTGATCGATTATGTTGAGTTTCAGAAAAATGTCACTGAAAGAACTTTGCTTGGTGTTATAAATTTATTGACGGTAACAACTCATAAACTAACACGTAAAAACCAGTCCTAGTTGTATTAATATACTAATTTGTTATTACTTATAGTTTATGATCTGAGCATATAGTCAGAAACGCCGGTTACCGCCTGAATTTATGTTTATTTTAGATTTGCTAAAATGTAAACCATTGTTACAAAAAATATTAAGTTTTTAGTGGGTAATAAAGGGATGATACTTACTTAATTATCACATATCGCAGGAATTGTAGCAATAAAGTCATCCCCAGGAATGCCGCTGCACAGGCGGTACCAAACATCAAGCTTTCTATTTTAATTTCATACATAGTAATAGGATCGATGTGCATGATGACTTCGATGGACTCGTTCGCCGAAGGATTAGAGGCGTGGCATATATAACTTCCACAATCTTCCCGCGTCACATTTTGAATGAACAGCGTTCCGTTTCCAAGCACTCGAATGCGCGACCGGCGATTCTCAAGATCGTTGAGGCGATCGTCGTGGGCAGTGGGATGTTTGCTGAATAAATCGGGGATTGACGTGTCGGGATTCCAGTGGAAAACTTGTCTCAGCGGTGTTATCCACGTAATCGACGGTGCTGGGTTTCCGGCGTACTTGCATTCTAACAGAGCGTTCGATTGTAAACGGTAGTAAGAAAGGGGAGTTTTGTGGACTATCCTGGGACCGGTGCAATTGAGATATTGCAATATAGGTAACATGTCGTTAGGATAAGTGTGCGGGCCGCAGCTCAATTCTGATTTTAAGATGTGTTGTCTTTTTTCTGCCCAGTTGGCAAACCATACCATTCTGCAATCGCAGGCCCATGCGTTTACGCCCATGTAGAGTTCTTGCAAGTCCACTAATTTTATAAGTGTTTTCGGTAACGATGTCAATGCATTGCCGCTGATGTCCAGCTTCTCTAACGTGGCTATCTCAAGGAAAACGGCCGGATCGATTTCTCTCAGACGTTTGTTATTTCGCAATACGAGTGTCTTTAGATTCTTTAACCCTTTCAAATCAGCATCTGTGAGAATCTCAATAAGAGTTTGCTCGAGGTAAATCGTTTCGATAAGAATATTACGTTTAAACATTCCCGGTTCTAATCTAGATATTTGATTATCGCCAAGGTTGAGCCATCTGAGAGCTGTTAAACCGTGAAATGTGTCACTTATAAAATGTTTCACAGGGTTTCCTCTCAAATTTAAGTACCGCAACTCATCCAAAGAATCGAACAAACCTTTCGTAATGGAAGATAGTTTATTATTTGACATGTCTAAGTTCCTAAGGTATTTGAGATCTTCCAACGCATTCGTCAATACCTTATCCAGGCTATTGTCGTTAAGTAGGAGCGTGTCAAGAGCCCTATTGGTCCTATTAAAGTGGTTCATAAATGTCCTAATAGAATTATGAGAGAGATCCAATATTCGAAGATTCTTCAATGGTGCAAACACTTGAAAAGGTATCGCACGCAGGTCGTTGTACGATACGTAGAGTTCCTCAAGCGCCTCCATTCCTTTGAATAGATTCCTCGGGAGATCGTCTAATTTATTAACAGTAAAGTTCAACAATTTAAGACTATTTAACGATTGGAAGATATCCGGCGATATGCCGGCAATTTTGTTCCTACTTAAATCTAATCGCTCCAATTCGGAGAGACCCCGAAAAGATTCGGAGTCGATGGATTTCATATCGGCATCCGACCAAGTGAGCGCCTTGATCGGGCTATCGCCCGAAGGAATGGAGCCGTGCGTCAGGATGTCGATGGCCAGTCCCGTACAGATCGGGCGGGCGGGCTCTACGCAAGAGCAGCCCATGGGGCAGACAGCCACAGTCTGGCCTGTGGCCGACCGGCCTGGCCCGCCTGAGCATGCCGCCAGTAATGTGACGAGCAAAAGAGTGCGCACACCCTCACGGTGTCGGTTCATTTTGGCAGCTCACCGCACATGGTTCGCTACGGACCGCAAGGCGGCTACCTGAAACAAAACAAAACCAATGATTAATAATTTCGTACGGATTAATTATTAACCTTCTTTCTGACGTTGAACTTGGTGTAATAAAAGTTGTAGTATCTTGCGATAAATAGTTGATATCAATTCGTCAAGGTGACGATAAACTATGATATGCCTAGTTAAGAAACTTTTACAAAACCTTTTCCCTATCCATTGGGCAACATAGATAACACTATTATATTACACTTCATTATTGACAAAATGTCATGTACATTATTTTATTACGAATTTACAGTAGTATATCGAGTATTGTAATGTCACTTTTATTGTGTATATTTATTTCCAAATCCAAACGCTACCTTGTTTGTATCGTCCTTATTTCAATGGCTTTAACTTGTAGCCTATATTGACAGTGAAAATATTCAGTGCCGGTGTAATATTTCGGAGGATTTTCTGCCCCATTATGCCTAAAGATATTGGATCGCTACGTGACATTACTGCCTAATGAAAAAGTGGCAATAGGAAAATAGCTAAGCCGCGGGGTTTACCTAACGTTCTTGCATTTATTTTCAAACGAAATGTGTATGTTTGGACATATCTACGCAGGATCAACCGCGTGAATTTTGTTTTATAAAATATATCAGTATACATATGATTCAATTTCAATATATGTGACCTGTTGGATTCGCAAGACTGAATATTGCAAGCTGTAAGCGTAGTATTAAGTATTTTACAGTACACAAATTGCCTAAAACACAAGGTGTACATATAATATGTGATATGGTTGAAGATTTTAATTTCCCTGTGAAATTATCATATTTATAGCACTGCGCGGAAAGAAATCGTCTTTCCACTTTCTTCTTCCTAATTTTTACTCTTTTATTTGATTTTCCACCGTTTTTGTTAATATTTGTCACATATTTAATTCTTTTTTGGACGAAAATAACACCCGCTCCGCCCGCCTAACAATTACGTCAACGGTATGTGCATCATTGCGTTGGCACAGTGCGAGAATTTAATATTTATTTGTTAGATTTAAACACAATGTGAGTAGAAAGTATAATGCCAGATGCAAATATTTAGGAACCAATTGACCAAGAAACACTGGTATTTAAAGTATCCTTAAATGGATACAAAATCGAACATTGTTATAGCGCTAGAATCTTCGCGATACCAATTCTTTTATAATAGTTGTGTCTTGTAAATTTATGCATATTTGATTATGTTATATTATGTTTTGATTAGAAAATATCTCTTGCAGTAACAATCGTCGAATGTGTGTAGAATGCTTTCGAAATGGCTGGAATTAAAACCGGCGCGTAATTTTCTAGTCCACATTATTATCGTCTTGCTCGATGCGTTCACTCGGCAATCGAAAATAGCTTTCACAGCCGGCAGTAAAGCAAAGCAAAGGCAAACATAACGACGGGACAGATTGTTTGCACGGTGAGTCGTGACGACAGGGAAACAGGTTCACAGCCGGGACTGGGGGTTCGTCAACCTTGCGGTCGCCGGTGCAGGAAAGCCGGGAGTGTCCTATCAAACTACGTACTTATCGACCATATTACACTTTAGGACCCGATTCTACTCTCAGGACGAGTGAAAGTATGAATTTATATTGAACCATTGTAATCTCAATTATTATTAGTTGTCCGATTATTATTAAATATAAAGGAATGAAATATGGGTACCGATTGTAATAAATTTTCTAATGTTGTTTGTTATAATTCTAATATGTCTGTTGTTTTTTTACATTCAATATTTTGTATCCTTATTCTCATTTGTCCAGACGTTTCCGCAATTCATCGTATTATAAAGCTACTAAAATTTTATCTGATATACTAGACAAAATATAGGAATAGGCACCATCTTATTCTAAGTTACGTTGATAATGGATTCACACGCATCGTTTTTATTGATCTACAATAATTCTAGTTGGATAATCGATACAATAAGGCCCTTTATGCCAGGAATTTCCAACCTTTATGTTACTACGCCTCCCCGATTTTTTTGGCGCCTCTCTTGTTAATCGCCTGCGTCCAGGTTGGAAACCACTAATTTATGCACATGCGAAGATACCACCATTACCTTTAAAAAACTTCGTGATTTGTCAACTCAAAACCATTAATTGATTGAAGGAATTTCCACCCCAGCCGTTCTTTACGTGTAATATTGTTCACTTAGGAGGCACAGCATATTTACTGCGTTTGAACGGAAACCGATTTAATAATTGTAGCAATAACCCACCGGACGGAATAACTATTCAACGATCAGAACTTCATACTGTTTTGAACGAGATATGTTTTCCGATTATGTATATCTAAATCATTCTGCAATCTAACCAACTACATCAATTAAAACAAAACTTCTAAATGGTCTAATTATAAATTTCAATTTATGAAACATGAATTGTGTTTTATATTATTACTGAATATGTATATTTAAAATGTACATCTCGAAGTTTTACGATTTCATTGACGACATCGTAGATAAATTGTTTATACATATTATGTATGTCAAAATTTTTCAGTACATTCTCATATTAAACATACTCAAGATTAGTCATGAATCACTGATAATGTTTACCCGAAAAGATGTTTTCGATGTTACATACTGTGCTTGTCACATGTCATTATATCCCATTTTCCAAGGCAGACATAATTTAACAAATGATCAACTGACAAGCGCACTCGCGTTTTTGTTTTTCTCTAGACTTAGGCTCAACAGAGTAGATACACAACGAGCTGCGTACCCACATATAACTATTTTATTACCATATCTTGTATGAAATCCACGTCGTAATATGACAAATGCAAGAGGCGTTTCGGCCATGAATTATTTACTTGCTTGTTGTAAAACGTCACAAACTATGAACTGTTAATACGTTTTTATGTAAATTACCTCGTTTGAATGAGATGCATGACAAATTTAATTGATACTTGCTCTGGAAATATATACATTTTTTTAAAAGTATAACGCGGTAACAATATTGCAGGGGATAGCCGGAAAGGGGTCTTGAATTAAATAAGTTTAAGAAACTCTGACCTAGTTTATACGGGTACCGACATCCTGCTGCATTATGCAACACTATAATTTATCTCCCTGTTATATAACATTAACCATACATAAATAACGTGTAATATCAATAAGCGATAGCTTACCCAAATTACTATACGTTATATAAGCAAACATGTAATTATTTAAATAAACACATGAAGATAATGTTTTTAACTTGATTATGTAATATTTTTTCCTATTGATTGTTTATGTTAGACAAACTACTGACGTGCAAAATAAACGACTGAAAAAGTAAACGGCTGAAAAATATCGCAAAATGATTTATTTTTCAATTTTAACATTACTTTTAATTCGCCCTTATTCACGTCCATCTAATGACATTTAAATCCACCTTATCAATAAATTCTATTTCATGATTTTTTGTGCAAACTTCCAAATGTACAAATATATATTTGACAATATTTCGCTTCGTTATTCATCCACGTTATGCAACACCACTTTTCGTGATTATAATGCATATCAACTGGTCATTATACAAGATATGTATGTATTGCCATAGGTACATATAATTTTACTTATCATTCAGTACACCAAATTATTTTTTATAATTTCTTGAAAATATCTTAGATATTTTTTATTACACGTACATATATAATATTTGTTTAAAATGGATAGTATTTAAATAATGGTTGCACTAAAATTATTTATAATGTTGTGGTTACTTGTGAAGCACTAGTTGGCACTCTACGAAGATGTTGTCATAGTGAGAACATCACATAGTCTGTTAGTATTACAGAATTCAACCACTTATGTGGGTCCCAACGTGGGCTTATCAATAATTCATTTGACGATTCTCAACAGTTCGAGTGTTCCTGATTAAAATCGTTGTTAGTTATAGTTTAAATAAGGTAGTGCTTTGCTTTCTTTTCGTGCTAAACTCTTCGACACGTTTTCGGCATACCAATTTTTACTGCGAATATCTACTTGCCAACTGAATGATAATCGAAACAGTTTCTTCAAACGTTTTAGCAACTCACCGTTGCTAATCGTTATGCGCCAATTTTGCTTTAGAAATCTAATCTATGCGGAACCCGTAAGACTTACATCATTTAATTGTTCAAAAGGAGTGTGTTTAATACTTGTTTATAGTAGAACGATTAATATACACATACTACATATAATTTCTTATTATATACTATTTCCAAGATGAAATCCTGAATCAAGGAGTACTGCAATATTTACACAATTTATTATTGTTATTCATTTATTGTGTATGAATCAACACCAGGGCGCGGTATTAATGTCTCATTTTTTTGCAAAACTCCGGATCGACTGATTCGTCATGTGTTCAGTCTAAATATTAAATTTCGTCACACCTCTTAGCACCTTGAAATTTTTGCCACCCAGTAAGTACCACACTCTTTGTGTTTCAAACAATTCAGTTAGTTATGTATACAAATATAAAAATGCATGCTTTTTTATGTTGACAAATAAAATTAAAATGATAAATAACTGCATCCATTAATCAATATATTTTCTAAAAATAATACTCCCGATGAAAACAGTGTTGCATATTTGTGGGCTGGCTACGTAGATTAGAAATTTTTCACACTTAATCGAATTGTTTCAAGAATTCAGTCACAGAAATAATTAATATCTGAATTGTGATCAGATGTATTGCCAATTAAAGTGTTCAGCGAAGCTTGAAAACTCAAGACATTTTAAAATTTATTCTGTTGTACACAATTACTTTATTATATTCGATTGGAATGAAATATAATATAGTCGTATTCGTATGTGGCGCAATCAGTTAGCGAAGTTACCCCGTACATTGTGTGATTTTTTTATTTTACGGTAGTTAACGGATCCGTTCAAGGAAGCGGGCGAGTCTTTTATTGTTCGCGCTCTGATTGACCCATCGTCGTTAGCCAAGAAATAATGAGTGGTCATCCCGAATAGGCCTCCTCAGTCGCGTGTGCGCTTTCGCTTTCCATGGGTGGGACATGCTTATTTTATCATTACATTATGAAACATGTGAGTGGTGCATCGTTTGCATTCTTGCAAGCAATTCGTTGACTTGTGCCAATTTTCTAATAATAATAATTCACGAGCCGTGATCTTATTTTTCGAGGACTTACTACTAATCAAATATCAACTACTATGTTCATGAAAAATACTTCAAAACTCAACTAAATCTCAAATGGAATCAGAAATACGAAATATATATAACACATGTTTAAATCGAATTTAAAAAATGTGGGGTTTATTTCTACATTAGCATCGAGTTAATAATTACTCGATTGAAACTAGTTTTTTACGACTTATTATGATTCTAAACCGTTGTACAGTTTTAATGATATACACTCGCCATAGCCGTACCATGCAGATACAGTACAACAGACTGCTTAATTTTTAAAAATATATAAAGCTGTCTAATATTGAAGTTAAGTAACATGAAATTTTTTGATTTGGCGTAAGTGTGTCACACACGCTTATACACCTAGCAAATTAGCTATGCATTCATTCAATTGAATTCATTTAATATTTACGTCCAACACTACCCAGATACGAATATCAAACACTCAATGATAAAGGAAGGCTGATTATTTCAATATATATTTCACAGAAGTTTACTTTGTAGCGGACATGTCATAGAGCGAATAAAATACTTCGTCGTAAGTTATGTAGGAAAGTTTGTAATACAGTCGTAAATATTTATGTTAGTACGAGTGTAATTGGAATGGTTTATGTCGTGCTAGACATTTTTATACTGTTACAAGCTTTGTTGAGAATACTCATTATTGATTTTCTATATCGCGTAACTTCTAAACTACACCGACGACGGTGGTGGTTGATTATCTTTGAGCACTAAAATAACTCATTTGAAGTAGTTATTTGAAACACCCTAACACTATACAGGAAAACGTGACGCGAAGTGTTTAATAAGGATTTACTATTGTGTAAAGGATATACGCGCTTTGTGTACAGTTTAATTCAATTTTGGTATAGGCCGTATTCAGTATAGTATAAGTATACGCCCAATATTATAAAGATTAAGTGTATTTCTTTATCACAGGGACTCTGCTTTTTACTCACGCGATCTATTATATTTTCATGAATAATGAATTAATAATATTTTGTACATAAACGACAGATAATTAGGCGCTCGTATCTTTCTTATACGGGACTCTTATTAATTTCTTAATAAGAAAATAATAAAGACTATCACATAATACAAGATATGTAATGTAATACATCTTCGTAAACATTCGGTTTCCTAAAAAAAAAAAATCATAAAAGATTCGTATAAATCATATTATGTTATTTCTTATGTGTTTACAAGTAGATGCGATAATGGGATAGTACAATTGAACAAAAACATACCTAATGCGTTATTTGCAAGGTATTATTTGAAGTGTTCTCTATCTATAGCACTGGTTTTTTAACCACATTAATTTTATACGCTGACATACACTACGTGTGAGGAAATAGTCAAAATAGTACTTAATTGGCATATTCTATTTCAATGTGTTTACCGTCTGAAATCTATTGCTTTGGTATACAATATAGAGGTGTACTTTGGTAACATTACATAACTATTCTCTATTCTTACTCTTTCGTCTTTCTATTACAAAATACTAGTATGTGACTTGTGATAATGTATCTATGGATCGTGCATTATAGGAAGTAAAAGTACCGTTCAAGTGCACACCTCGGGGAATCGTTCGTATTAAAAATAACTTGAATGTATGAAAAATGTATTTAATTTCCCAAAGTAAATGAAGCCTTGCAACTAATATACTCATCGAAACAAGATTATAGTTTAAACAATAAGTACCATTAATCGCAATGTCTTCGGTAAAATGTCGATTTATTAGGTAATACAGCCTAGGTGCTAACATGTTTGAAAACCACTAGCCCACTTGATCGCAATCTCATGTATATTTGGAGCACTTTTTAGTCTACGTCCACAACAGTTAGATAATGTATTTAACCAGGCCAAATTATTTTTATTATTAATTATTATTCAACTGACTCGAACGTTGTTGATAATCGATTACAGGTTGTAGTATTAGAAAAGCAAATTACTTCCAATTTTCGATAATTAAGCTTTAAGGATTTTATTTATATGTAAGAAAGTAAAGTTGAATTACCTGAAAATAATGTATTGATATTATTCAAACCGTCTTAGGGCATTCATGTATGTTTTAGTTCATACGCGTCGTGTAGAGATATATTTTTGCAATCGGATAATACTTTACACATTGTTCTCCATTTTATAATTTATAATAGATGGCAAAATACCTCGGTGGGTATGCGTTATTATTGGAATGCAATAAATATAAACTGAAGTAAAATTACTGTTCAAGTAATAAAGTAGCTGCGTTTAATGAAAAACGGAGTTTTTTCGGTGCTACCAGAATGCATACGAATAATTAGGAGACTGAAATAAATATATGTGGGTTTTTGCGTACAAATTCGAATCACTCTTGAATTATTTTATTGATTTTCAATACTCCTACGATTCGTTTTTGTATACGTTCGGATTGCTTCTTCGTGGTATCGGTGTACGGTGATTTTCAGTGAAATGGGGGCATAAATTGTAATTAATTGCTTCACTGCAAGTAATTAATTGCATAAAATAATTTCATCGTTGCACGGTGCTAGTGAAATAGAGCTGCAAATTAATTGAATTTCTAGTGAATATTGGGAGTTTTTGTCAATACCTGCAATTTGTTTGTCGATGTCGACTTAGACGCAAATTCTTGTTATATTACTGTTTGCGTCATTATAGATACATACTATTATATGACTGCGTACTAATCGACCAATTATTGAAATTTAGACAAAAAAATATTCAAATATCTATCCAACTGGTCACCTTTGCGGATGAAAAATTTTCGTTGATTTTTTTAAAACAAAAAAATAAACTGTAAATACACATTACGTCTGCTCAGACCAAACACTAACAGGTCTTCAAAAGTTTAAAAATGTAATTCTTCATTTTATTATTACAATATATCTGACATACATAAAGTTTATTCAAATACAAATCATTGTCATTGTGCATATCAATATCGATTTCACACAACGGGTACTGTTTCCCGCCAAAGGTCAATGTAAACATTGACGTTGGTGAATTTTGTATCCCATTCGCCATTATTTTCCTTTTAGTGCATTTGAAATGACAGAATGTTTCCAGCAATTCAAACATTCTGTTCTTCCTAGTACTCGCTGAATTAACACTACTGCTCAAACGCGTAAGATTTTATATTTAATTTATAATATATTGCAGTTTAACGTATTCAATATCATATTATATTTGGAATAATAAGGGAAGGCTATCGATTCCCCCAAAAAAGCAACAGTCAAGTTTAACGTTCATTATAACGGTGGCAGTATTAAGAACAGGTGATTGTCATATTTATATGTATACTACCTACAAACAGGACTATCGGAAATAAATAGTGAAAATATATCCGTATTAGAAAAGATTGAGTCGAAACCGCATGTTTATTCCATGACCTATTGTGTTGTGTCAGCCGTATTGTCGATTTGACGTTCTTTTGTGAGTAATGTTTTCTGCGTTATGTAAAAGGAATAAGGCTTCGGACGAAATTTAAATTATAACCTTATTCTTTCCTGTTATGTAAGACAAAAGCTGGAAAAGTTTTAAAGCATGTTTTGTGAAAAAAAGCTAAATTTTCATGTATTTTGACAGTTCCCTTGACGGCCAGTAAAATGCAACAGCATTTTTATTGCTTGATCAAGAAATGAATTAACAGTTTTAAAAATTATAGCCGCAATTTTTCGACGATAACGCCCATTTAAATGTGTAGTAATTTATTAAACCTCCGCGATATTGTTCTAGAATATACCGTGAACATACCTAAACGGTTTGCAGCGTTGAATTCCTTTTACTGTGGTGATATTGAAGGAATCCATTTTTACAACAGTAATATTGCTGGTAAGGTCTGTTAACGATCTTGAATATTAAACTTTAGACACAAATCTGAAATGCATAAATCCACTGTTCACTATTATTTATCACTTCACTTATTTAAACATTAAAACATCGAAACGATGTTTTTTTAGCGAGTTTCACGCAAACACAAAATTTGTTGTTGGCGTTTTCGGCATACTATTCACAAGAGGCGACATGCGCGCGCGGCCGTGTCTCTGAACGAAATATCCGCGGTTAGTATGTTGCCACACTAGAAACATATTTGACCGTACGGTGTGAATAATCGCGATACGTTTCAAATACGGTTCAAAAGTGAACGACAAAAATTACATGAAGTTAACTATGTTTTTTAAAGATTTCATTAAGAATTACTATTTTTCTCAGTGATTGTGTAAATACACCATTATATGGTGTCTTGTCCATTATACAAATCGTACCGTGTGCGTGTATTATTTACATGGTGGCGAATATATAATTATGAATGATTCTTCTATAAAAGTTTCGGTTTAGATGTCGGTATAACTCACCGGACAAAAACTAAGTTTTAATAAATGTGACCGCTTTTCGTTTCATGTATGAAATAAAATTAAGAAATTATTCTCAATACATTGGTCGACCTTAACTTAATGACATTCAATTCATATTTATAACCAGCTATGATAATAATATACACTCCTTGTACTGAAATATTACCCGGTAAACTCATCGTAGTATTCGTCCAAAGTAGAATGCTAAAATTCCTTAGAAATAAATATTTCCGAAAAGTTACGAAAAGATTTGCATCTGGCAACTCTTAACACGGTTCGGTCGGGCAGCTCAGCTGTACAGCGGAAACAACCGAACTTGTCCGAGCGCGTCGACCAGTATGGACGATACCATTTGCCGTTTTTGAGGGGTGTTTTATTTGCCCGCACATCGTATCAGCTGTGCCGTAACGGAAGCGTACGAATGCAGCCGAAGTGAAATCAGCGACCGCAGCCATCTTGTACAATATTGCTTAATGATGTAAAATAAATTATTTAAAAAAATCTATGTACATACTTGCTGGGAATACATTTTAGTGTGTCTTCTATTATCTAACTGACATTCGAATGCGTGATATTTCAGTATCGTAATGTATTTAAAAAATAGGCAGGCGATATTAATTCTGGGTATGAAATTGAAATTATTTGCAGTGCCTTGCTTTCCGGACAATTAATTCTCCCAATATTGCGGCACTTTTGTCCGATGTTTTATCTAATTTTAATCTTTCATCTAACCTTTCAAATATACTACTTGTATTATATTTTATATCTATGACACATACTTATTTTTTTTAAACATACTTGTTACATTTTTTTGTTCTCACATATCTCATTTAATTTTCCTTCATATCACGAATAAGGAATACGGGGCATTATATTATCAATGCATTTGCTCGATGCCCGCGCCAAAAGTGAAAGATATTGTTCCACTATATGAAGAAGTGTTTTTCATGAGATTTTCGCCAGCTGATTATCCACCAATGGCCAAAATAAAATATTTCGAAAAACATGAATTCTTTAAGAAATGTTATCATCTGCGTGTCTTTAAATCGTAGTCGATTGCAGCTAAGGGTCGGGCGAAAGGCTATCAAACGTACCTTGTAGTAATACATGTGGAGGGACGTCTTTACACTATCTGTTTTAACTCTAAGCTATAGTGGATGAAGGATGGTAGTTTTTAAAACCATGTTCGTTTCGAAAGTGAAGCATATGGATCTACAGAGTGTGAAGATGTTTGCTCCGAAAGTGGAGTGTATAGATCTCTGCATTGTGAAGAAATGTCTTGAAAGATTATTTTTTACAAGAATTGCTTGTCATACAATTGCGTAACACAATGGGCACCCAGTTCTTCATTTAGGGATTTTTCCAGCAGATGTGAGAATCGAACCCGCATTCCCCAGATTGCTAGGCACGCATGCTTACCTATCATGTATATATCATTTTTACAAACATATAATGTTTGTTTTATTTTTAATTATAAAGCTACCATATACGAAATCAAACATACTGGGTGACTGTTGAATAATTATGAATTCTGAACTGAGAATAAATAGTTGAAAAGCTAATGTAATGAAATCATTACAGGAACGAATGAAAAAAGGAAAGCAATTTAAAACATCCAACATCTTTCCTGAATACGAACGGAGCGATCGAGTTAATATTTTAGTGCAATTATAATGTGAATGGCATTGTACGTACACCTTCACCGTATTATAATGTTTCACATTAATATTTTACACGTTATCATAACGCTAAAAATCAGGTTCATAGCGAATTACGTCCGATATCCTTTCACTTTTTCATATACGTACAATGAAATGTTAATTATTGCGCTATGCGAATAAGATTTAGTTTTCTGACGAGAGATCGCTAGTAATTTTTAATTCATGAAAGTATGACTCTCTCCTATGCAAATATTTATTATTAGTTTACGCCATTTTTTTATTTCCACTGTTGCCATCTTACGAATACTAATATTTTAATTGTGTTGAACGTTATGCATTTTTTTTCAAGGACATTGCCTTACATCACACGTTTGTCTTTCGATTTTTTCAGTGCTTATATCTTAGAAAATCAACTTTGTAGAAATTGGATTCGTTTCATCATATAGATTAATCGGATTCTTCAAAAAATACACACCACATCTTTTTCTAGGCGTGTGAAGCATGTGCATCTTCAGTAAATGATGATTGATATTGATGATTGTTTTTTTTAATAGGATTTGTTATCAGCCAATCGTCTATTTTTTATCGTGTATCATTCAATTTTCTTTTTATTGAAATGACAGTGGCTAGTGTGTCTCATCTATATTTATTTTTCATTAGTTTCATATTTGTGTCGGCTTAAGATTTCCTTTTTTTTGTCTCCTCTGCATGACTTTATCATCTAGTGTGTACGTGTTTGCCAAACTTACCATCCATATTTGAGCTGTAATGATGATAATAATCATGCATTAATATTCTATTACTTGTCACCTCACATCTACTTATCCTGAGAGGATCATGTCAATTTATATTTAACAATAAACAATAAACCCAAGATAACAATCACTTGATAATAGATGAAATGATTTGCCACATCACATTGTGCAAAAGTGAACGGATAGAGTCAGGGACCTCGTCCAACTTATTTTTGACGTACGACTAATATTTATTCTTAAGTTTCTCAACACGTTTATTGCCAATTAAAATCCATTATTAGTCTAGTCTCGCTTAACCGAGTGATACAGAGATTTCAAATGACTAAACTTTGTGGATGTTTAATAAAAAGGAGAAATGACGAGCTGCGATTTTTTAAATTTAGTAGAAAACGAAATATGTAGGTATGAAAACACGTTGAACGTATTGTGGGCGCGCGTATGACCTCGTCAGGCACAGGGTGTAGACATTCTAATAATTCACTTATTATCCGACATTAACTAACACCAGGCAACGTCCGAATCTTTTTTACTTTTGCGCATTTCTTTTTTACAAGGAAGAATCAGGTTTAAAACAGATTAAGTTTCATTTGTCCCGCCCGTAATGAAATTGTTAGTTTTTATTATTTACTTGAAAGATTAATACAAAGCATCCCCCGTGGCCAATCCATCAGCAGTAATGAATGATAGCCATCTCTTCAAAGTGCAGTTTCGTACTATAATATTATTGTCGCAGTGGCATTGAAAGGTTAAAATGAAATCGATAACGAACGCCGTGACCCTGTCCGGTTATTTTACCACGGGGTTAAATAAAACACTAAAATTCTCTATTTAAATATTTAAAACTATCGACACGTACAAATATTGATTACGTTAACTTGTATTAACCACTCTTTTGAAGTACATTTTTTTATAACGACTTCTGTAAATCTGCAAAGATATAAAAGTTCTATTAAAATATTAAATTATAATTATATTATTGTCTTTTACTTATGACTATTATTATACTAGCGTTACAGCCCTTTGGATGCTTTGGTTTCCTCAACCAACCTCTTCAAGAGAACTTTTCATATTTTCGGAGAGTGTCTATCGAAGACTGTAAATCATCATTATCATCAATTTCTTAGTATTGCTGCCAAATATCTGTTTAATACTGGGCAGAGAATTCCTCCTGCAGTAGCATTAATTATTTGAGATTGAGTTTGTAATCCTCAACGTCCATATTTTTGGCCCGCATAGCGTGAAGTTATTTTTTTTATATTATTTAAGTGAACATAAATAATAAAACCGCATAATAAAAATTATAACGTGTAGTGTAATAAAAAATATGTGGTGTGGTTATTTTTTTTTACTCACTATGAAGGTTATTAATATCACAAATTTAATTAAAACTAACGTATATTTTCTAACGAAAGATAATATATATCGGCGGTATCGAACTGTCATGACAACATTCCTATCAACGTTACATCTAAAAATGTGTTATAGATAATGTTTATTTTTCATTTATGTTTTTTTTTCAATATCAGTCAATCTATGTCTATGTATTTGAGGAATGGACAATACATGTGAGTGATGATATGATATTTATGACTTACATTTTCCAATATGAATTATAGATAAAAACAGTATTTGAAGATGTCTTATCCATATAACTATATTGTTATACATGCTAAAGTGCTGAATGAATTTAGATCATTAATAATTAATATTTTTGACTGATGGTGCTTGATGGAAATTGATTTTAAA